>JALPQI010001569.1:0-122589 GCA_025490895.1 Thaumatotibia leucotreta | reverse complement strand
TAGTCATGAACATTTTAAGTTGGTGATCTGATGATGGAAGGTACAACTCCTTAACAATTAGGAGTTGGGGGATAATTCTTTAAGTATAACATATTTCATGTATTTTGGAAGCTATTCACGTATTTGCGTTTAGGTGGCCATCCTTTCATGTCGGTGAGCTGATGATGGAAGGTACAACTCCTTAGAGATTAGGAGTTGGGGAATAATTCTTTAAATATAACATAGTTCATATATTTTGGAAGCTATTTGAGTATTTGCCTTTAGGTGGTCATAGTCTCATGTTGGTGAGCTGATGACGAAAGGTATAACTCCTTAACGATTAAGTAATTCTTTGAATGTAACAACTGTCATACATTTTCGAGATCTATTCAAGTTTTTGCTTAGTAGTTATGACATGTTGGTTAGCGGTTAGTGATTCTTTAAATAATATAGGCATGCTAAGGCTGTTACCTATAATCTTTGAAATTATTCATACCTACTAATGTTGCACTCTATATCTCCTCGATAATGGGATAATTCTTTGAATATTTAAGTTATCCAGTTCAGGTTTTCTGGCCTATTACAGTGCAGTGCATACTAAATAACGATTTTACACTACTAAAAAGCGTAAAATAAAATATTTTAAAATAAAAATAAAACCGCCTTCAAAAATTCGCCCGAACTAAAAAGTAAAAAATAATTTGATTTCCTACTTCTTAGGATTTCCTACCCAAACCTTTAAACCTAGGTATCCTACAGGTATCCTACAGATTTCTTAGAAGTCGGTGCCAAGCCAAATATGTTCACTTCGCGGGTATATGACTGTATTTGATAGATTTTTGTCTATAGTCAAGTCATAGAACTTACTGTCACACCGGTTATGCTTTAATCAAAATGACTGAGGTAGATCATTCTGTTGATAACAACATAATCGGATTGACAGTAAGTTACAAAGCTCTATCTAATACGAGTATATACCTATGAACGTATTTGGCTTGGCACCGACTTCTAAGAAATCTGTAGGATACCTGTAGGATACCTAGGTTTAAAGGTTTGGGTAGGAAATCCTAAGAAGTAGGAAATAAAATTATTTTTTACTTTTTAGTTCGGGCGAATTTTTGAAGGCGGTTTTATTTTTATTTTAAAATATTTTATTTTAATCAAAGTGGAGTGGAGAAATTCTTCACTCTACCGCAACATAACGGATTTTTCAAATTAAAATTACAGTAATCGGTAGGTATTCGTTAGTTCTAACTACTTCGCTAAGACATATCGTAAGGACCCGTCTGATTCTGCCAGAAAAAAATAAATTAAATCCACAACTTACGAGCAACGAACGCTTTAGGTATTCAGGTTAAGTCCAATTATTCGCACCCGTTTGAGATCCTAACGATTCTAATGGCTATACTAATATCTAAGGATCATATTGGATAGATTGACATTTATTATTTGCGGGCAAACTCACAGACTTGTCCACAATTCCTTGTTATTTTTTTCTGTAGAAGCCTATAGGAAGGCAGTTTTCACACACGTCCTGCTGGCAAACTATTAACTTTGTCAGCAAATAGTATACCTACATCGTTAGTGCATCATGATTATACGTAAGTAAAATATTTTAAAGCGTTGGAATCCGAATAAAACTTTTTTTTAACAAAATGGAGCCGGTCAATTTCACGTAAATCTTTCTGCCAAAACTATCAACTTTGCCCGCAAATAACATACCCGAATCGTTAGTTCACCATTTGTGTGCGTTAGTTCAGTATATTAAATCGTTAGGACCCGATTCCAACATACGTTTTTTTTAAAACAAAATGGGGGGAGGCCAGCTTCACGCTGCCCCCCCAAAACCTATTTTATGATTTTCATTGACTGCAATCGATAGATATTCGTTAGTTCATCTCAACTTGGTACATAATATTGTTAGGACCCGATTAGAAGTATTTTTTTTTAAATCAAAGTGGGGCGGTCAACTTCACGCTACCTCCCCATAATAGATTTTATAGTTTTTATCGATTACAATCGATAGATATTCGTTAGTTCATCTCAATTCGGTACATAATATCGTTAGGACCCGATTAGAAGTATAGTTTTTTTTTAATCAAAGTATAGTGTAGAAATTCTACACTCTAACCGCACCATCACGGAATTTTCAAATTAAAATTACAGTAATCGGTAGGTATTCGTTAGTTCTAACTACTTCGCTAAGACATATCGTAAGGACCCGTCTGATTCGGCCAGAAAAAAATAAATTAAATCCACAACTTACGAGCAACGAACGCTTTAGGTATTCAGGTTAAGTCCCATTATTCGCACCCGTTTGAGATCCTAACGATTCTAATGGCTATACTAATATCTAAGGATCATATTGGATAGATTGACATTTATTATTTGCGGGCAAACTCACAGACTTGTCCACAATTCCTTGTTATTTTTTTCTGTAGAAGCCTATAGGAAGGCTGTTTTCACACACGTCCTGCTGGCAAACTATTAACTTTGTCAGCAAATAGTATACCTACATCGTTAGTGCATCATAATTATACGTAAGTAAAATATTTTAAAGCGTTGGAATCCGAATAAAACTTTTTTTTAACAAAATGGAGGCGGTCAACTTCACGTAAATCTTTCTGCCAAAACTATCAACTTTGCCCGCAAATAACGTACCCGAATCGTTAGTTCACCATTTGTGTGCGTTAGTTCAGTATATTAAATCGTTAGGACCCGATTCCAACATACGTTTTTTTTTTAAACAAAATGGGGGGGAGGCCAGCTTCACGCTGCCCCCCCCCCCCCCCCAAAACCTATTTTATGATTTTCATTGACTGCAATCGATAGATATTCGTTAGTTCATCTCAACTCGGTACATAATATCGTTAGGACCCGATTAGAAGTATTTTTTTTTTTTTAATCAAAGTGGGGCGGTCAACTTCACGCTACCTCCCCATAATAGATTTTATAGTTTTTAACGATTACAATCGATAGATATTCGTTACTTCATCTCAATTCGGTACATAATATCGTTAGGACCCGATTAGAAGTATTTTTTTTTTAATCAAAGTGGGGCGGTCAACTTCACGCTACCCCCCCAAAATGGATTTTATAGTTTTTAACGATTACAATCGATAGATATTCGTTAGTGCATCTCAATTCGGTACATAATATCGTTAGGACCCGATTAGAAGTATAGTTTTTTTTAATCAAAGTGGAGTGGAGAATTTCTTCACTCTACCGCACCATAACGGAATTTTGAAATTAAAATTACAGTAATCGGTAGGTATTCGTTAGTTCTAACTACTTCGCTAAGACATATCGTAAGGACCCGTCTGATTCGGCCAGAAAAAAATAAATTAAATCCACAACTTACGAGCAACGAACGCTTTAGGTATTCAGGTTAAGTCCAATTATTCGCACCCGTTTGAGATCCTAACGATTCTAATGGCTATACTAATATCTAAGGATCATATTGGATAGATTGACATTTATTATTTGCGGGCAAACTCACAGACTTGTCCACAATTCCTTGTTATTTTTTTCTGTAGAAGCCTATAGGAAGGCAGTTTTCACACACGTCCTGCTGGCAAACTATTAACTTTGTCAGCAAATAGTATACCTACATCGTTAGTGCATCATGATTATACGTAAGTAAAATATTTTAAAGCGTTGGAATCCGAATAAAACTTTTTTTTAACAAAATGGAGGCGGTCAATTTCACGTAAATCTTTCTGCCAAAACTATCAACTTTGCCCGCAAATAACATACCCGAATCGTTAGTTCACCATTTGTGTGCGTTAGTTCAGTATATTAAATCGTTAGGACCCGATTCCAACATACGTTTTTTTTAAAACAAAATGGGGGGAGGCCAGCTTCACGCTGCCCCCCCAAAACCTATTTTATGATTTTCATTGACTGCAATCGATAGATATTCGTTAGTTCATCTCAACTTGGTACATAATATTGTTAGGACCCGATTAGAAGTATTTTTTTTTTAAATCAAAGTGGGGCGGTCAACTTCACGCTACCTCCCCATAATAGATTTTATAGTTTTTATCGATTACAATCGATAGATATTCGTTAGTTCATCTCAATTCGGTACATAATATCGTTAGGACCCGATTAGAAGTATAGTTTTTTTTTAATCAAAGTAGAGTGGAGAAATTCTCCACTCTAACCGCACCATAACGGAATTTTCAAATTAAAATTACAGTAATCGGTAGGTATTCGTTAGTTCTAACTACTTCGCTAAGACATATCGTAAGGACCCGTCTGATTCGGCCAGAAAAAAATAAATTAAATCCACAACTTACGAGCAACGAACGCTTTAGGTATTCAGGTTAAGTCCCATTATTCGCACCCGTTTGAGATCCTAACGATTCTAATGGCTATACTAATATCTAAGGATCATATTGGATAGATTGACATTTATTATTTGCGGGCAAACTCACAGACTTGTCCACAATTCCTTGTTATTTTTTTCTGTAGAAGCCTATAGGAAGGCTGTTTTCACACACGTCCTGCTGGCAAACTATTAACTTTGTCAGCAAATAGTATACCTACATCGTTAGTGCATCATAATTATACGTAAGTAAAATATTTTAAAGCGTTGGAATCCGAATAAAACTTTTTTTTAACAAAATGGAGGCGGTCAACTTCACGTAAATCTTTCTGCCAAAACTATCAACTTTGCCCGCAAATAACGTACCCGAATCGTTAGTTCACCATTTGTGTGCGTTAGTTCAGTATATTAAATCGTTAGGACCCGATTCCAACATACGTTTTTTTTTTAAACAAAATGGGGGGGAGGCCAGCTTCACGCTGCCCCCCCCCCCCCCAAAACCTATTTTATGATTTTCATTGACTGCAATCGATAGATATTCGTTAGTTCATCTCAACTCGGTACATAATATCGTTAGGACCCGATTAGAAGTATTTTTTTTTTTTTAATCAAAGTGGGGCGGTCAACTTCACGCTACCTCCCCATAATAGATTTTATAGTTTTTAACGATTACAATCGATAGATATTCGTTACTTCATCTCAATTCGGTACATAATATCGTTAGGACCCGATTAGAAGTATTTTTTTTTTAATCAAAGTGGGGCGGTCAACTTCACGCTACCCCCCCAAAATGGATTTTATAGTTTTTAACGATTACAATCGATAGATATTCGTTAGTGCATCTCAATTCGGTACATAATATCGTTAGGACCCGATTAGAAGTATAGTTTTTTTTAATCAAAGTGGAGTGGAGAATTTCTTCACTCTACCGCACCATAACGGAATTTTGAAATTAAAATTACAGTAATCGGTAGGTATTCGTTAGTTCTAACTACTTCGCTAAGACATATCGTAAGGACCCGTCTGATTCGGCCAGAAAAAAATAAATTAAATCCACAACTTACGAGCAACGAACGCTTTAGGTATTCAGGTTAAGTCCAATTATTCGCACCCGTTTGAGATCCTAACGATTCTAATGGCTATACTAATATCTAAGGATCATATTGGATAGATTGACATTTATTATTTGCGGGCAAACTCACAGACTTGTCCACAATTCCTTGTTATTTTTTTCTGTAGAAGCCTATAGGAAGGCAGTTTTCACACACGTCCTGCTGGCAAACTATTAACTTTGTCAGCAAATAGTATACCTACATCGTTAGTGCATCATGATTATACGTAAGTAAAATATTTTAAAGCGTTGGAATCCGAATAAAACTTTTTTTTAACAAAATGGAGGCGGTCAATTTCACGTAAATCTTTCTGCCAAAACTATCAACTTTGCCCGCAAATAACATACCCGAATCGTTAGTTCACCATTTGTGTGCGTTAGTTCAGTATATTAAATCGTTAGGACCCGATTCCAACATACGTTTTTTTTAAAACAAAATGGGGGGAGGCCAGCTTCACGCTGCCCCCCCAAAACCTATTTTATGATTTTCATTGACTGCAATCGATAGATATTCGTTAGTTCATCTCAACTTGGTACATAATATTGTTAGGACCCGATTAGAAGTATTTTTTTTTTAAATCAAAGTGGGGCGGTCAACTTCACGCTACCTCCCCATAATAGATTTTATAGTTTTTATCGATTACAATCGATAGATATTCGTTAGTTCATCTCAATTCGGTACATAATATCGTTAGGACCCGATTAGAAGTATAGTTTTTTTTTAATCAAAGTAGAGTGGAGAAATTCTCCACTCTAACCGCACCATAACGGAATTTTCAAATTAAAATTACAGTAATCGGTAGGTATTCGTTAGTTCTAACTACTTCGCTAAGACATATCGTAAGGACCCGTCTGATTCGGCCAGAAAAAAATAAATTAAATCCACAACTTACGAGCAACGAACGCTTTAGGTATTCAGGTTAAGTCCCATTATTCGCACCCGTTTGAGATCCTAACGATTCTAATGGCTATACTAATATCTAAGGATCATATTGGATAGATTGACATTTATTATTTGCGGGCAAACTCACAGACTTGTCCACAATTCCTTGTTATTTTTTTCTGTAGAAGCCTATAGGAAGGCTGTTTTCACACACGTCCTGCTGGCAAACTATTAACTTTGTCAGCAAATAGTATACCTACATCGTTAGTGCATCATAATTATACGTAAGTAAAATATTTTAAAGCGTTGGAATCCGAATAAAACTTTTTTTTAACAAAATGGAGGCGGTCAACTTCACGTAAATCTTTCTGCCAAAACTATCAACTTTGCCCGCAAATAACGTACCCGAATCGTTAGTTCACCATTTGTGTGCGTTAGTTCAGTATATTAAATCGTTAGGACCCGATTCCAACATACGTTTTTTTTTTAAACAAAATGGGGGGGAGGCCAGCTTCACGCTGCCCCCCCCCCCCCCCAAAACCTATTTTATGATTTTCATTGACTGCAATCGATAGATATTCGTTAGTTCATCTCAACTCGGTACATAATATCGTTAGGACCCGATTAGAAGTATTTTTTTTTAATCAAAGTGGGGCGGTCAACTTCACGCTACCTCCCCATAATAGATTTTATAGTTTTTAACGATTACAATCGATAGATATTCGTTACTTCATCTCAATTCGGTACATAATATCGTTAGGACCCGATTAGAAGTATTTTTTTTTTAATCAAAGTGGGGCGGTCAACTTCACGCTACCCCCCCAAAATGGATTTTATAGTTTTTAACGATTACAATCGATAGATATTCGTTAGTTCATCTCAATTCGGTACATAATATCGTTAGGACCCGATTAGAAGTATAGTTTTTTTTAATCAAAGTGGAGTGGAGAATTTCTTCACTCTACCGCACCATAACGGAATTTTCAAATTAAAATTACAGTAATCGGTAGGTATTCGTTAGTTCTAACTACTTCGCTAAGACATATCGTAAGGACCCGTCTGATTCGGCCAGAAAAAAATAAATTAAATCCACAACTTACGAGCAACGAACGCTTTAGGTATTCAGGTTAAGTCCAATTATTCGCACCCGTTTGAGATCCTAACGATTCTAATGGCTATACTAATATCTAAGGATCATATTGGATAGATTGACATTTATTATTTGCGGGCAAACTCACAGACTTGTCCACAATTCCTTGTTATTTTTTTCTGTAGAAGCCTATAGGAAGGCAGTTTTCACACACGTCCTGCTGGCAAACTATTAACTTTGTCAGCAAATAGTATACCTACATCGTTACTGCATCATGATTATACGTAAGTAAAATATTTTAAAGCGTTGGAATCCGAATAAAACTTTTTTTTAACAAAATGGAGGCGGTCAATTTCACGTAAATCTTTCTGCCAAAACTATCAACTTTGCCCGCAAATAACATACCCGAATCGTTAGTTCACCATTTGTGTGCGTTAGTTCAGTATATTAAATCGTTAGGACCCGATTCCAACATACGTTTTTTTTAAAACAAAATGGGGGGAGGCCAGCTTCACGCTGCCCCCCCAAAACCTATTTTATGACTTTCATTGACTGCAATCGATAGATATTCGTTAGTTCATCTCAACTCGGTACATAATATTGTTAGGACCCGATTAGAAGTATTTTTTTTTTTAATCAAAGTGGGGCGGTCAACTTCACGCTACCTCCCCATAATAGATTTTATAGTTTTTATCGATTACAATCGATAGATATTCGTTAGTTCATCTCAATTCGGTACATAATATCGTTAGGACCCGATTAGAAGTATAGTTTTTTTTAAATTAAAGTAGAGTGGAGAAATTCTCCACTCTAACCGCACCATAACGGAATTTTCAAATTAAAATTACAGTAATCGGTAGGTATTCGTTAGTTCTAACTACTTCGCTAAGACATATCGTAAGGACCCGTCTGATTCGGCCAGAAAAAAATAAATTAAATCCACAACTTACGAGCAACGAACGCTTTAGGTATTCAGGTTAAGTCCCATTATTCGCACCCGTTTGAGATCCTAACGATTCTAATGGCTATACTAATATCTAAGGATCATATTGGATAGATTGACATTTATTATTTGCGGGCAAACTCACAGACTTGTCCACAATTCCTTGTTATTTTTTTCTGTAGAAGCCTATAGGAAGGCAGTTTTCACACACGTCCTGCTGGCAAACTATTAACTTTGTCAGCAAATAGTATACCTACATCGTTACTGCATCATGATTATACGTAAGTAAAATATTTTAAAGCGTTGGAATCCGAATAAAACTTTTTTTTAACAAAATGGAGGCGGTCAATTTCACGTAAATCTTTCTGCCAAAACTATCAACTTTGCCCGCAAATAACATACCCGAATCGTTAGTTCACCATTTGTGTGCGTTAGTTCAGTATATTAAATCGTTAGGACCCGATTCCAACATACGTTTTTTTTAAAACAAAATGGGGGGAGGCCAGCTTCACGCTGCCCCCCCAAAACCTATTTTATGATTTTCATTGACTGCAATCGATAGATATTCGTTAGTTCATCTCAACTCGGTACTTAATATCGTTAGGACCCGATTAGAAGTATTTTTTTTTTAATCAAAGTGGGGCGGTCAACTTCACGCTACCTCCCCATAATAGATTTTATAGTCTTTATCGATTACAATCGATAGATATTCGTTAGTTCATCTCAATTCGGTACATAATATCGTTAGGACCCGATTAGAAGTATAGTTTTTTTTAAATCAAAGTGGAGTGGAGAAATTCTCCACTCTACCGCACCATAACGGAATTTTCAAATTAAAATTACAGTAATCGGTAGGTATTCGTTAGTTCTAACTACTTTGCTAAGACATGTCGTAAGGACCCGTCTGATTCGGTCAGAAAAAAATAAATTAAATCCACAACTTACGAGCAACGAACGCTTTAGGTATTCAGGTTAAGTCCCATTATTCGCACCCGTTTGAGATCCTAACGATTCTAATGGCTATACTAATATCTAAGGATCATATTGGATAGATTGACATTTATTATTTGCGGGCAAACTCACAGACTTGTCCACAATTCCTTGTTATTTTTTTCTGTAGAAGCCTATAGGAAGGCTGTTTTCACACACGTCCTGCTGGCAAACTATTAACTTTGTCAGCAAATAGTATACCTACATCGTTAATGCATCATGATTAAACGTAAGTAAAATATTTGAAAGCGTTGGAATCCGAATAAAACTTTTTTTTAACAAAATGGAGGCGGTCAACTTCACGTAAATCTTTCTGCCAAAACTATCAACTTTGCCCGCAAATAACATACCCGAATCGTTAGTTCACCATTTGTGTGCGTTAGTTCAGTATATTAAATCGTTAGGACCCGATTCCAACATACGTTTTTTTTTAAAACAAAATGGGGGGGAGGCCAGCTTCACGCTGCCCCCCCAAAACCTATTTTATGATTTTCATTGACTGCAATCGATAGATATTCGTTAGTTCATCTCAACTCGGTACATAATATCGTTAGGACCCAATTAGAAGTATTTTTTTTTTAATCAAAGTGGGGCGGTCAACTTCACGCTACCTCCCCATAATGGATTTTATAGTTTTTAACGATTACAATCGATAGATATTCGTTAGTTCATCTCAATTCGGTACATAATATCGTTAGGACCCGATTAGAAGTATAGTTTTTTCAAATCAAAGTTGGGCGCTCACCTTCATCACTCTACCGACCCATAACGGAATTTTTAAATTTTAATTACAACAATCGCTAGGTATTCGTTAGTTATAAATACTTGGCTAAGACATATCGTAAGGACCCGTCTAAGGCGGCCGGAAAAAAAAAACACAACTAACGAACACTTTAAGTATTTAGGTTAAGTCCCATTGTTCGCATAAACTATAACGAATAAAACTGTTTGTGTCTTGGGCGCTTGAATCCCTCACTGCACTCAGGAATAAAACTGGGAGTCCTTCGTTATGTTCAGGATTCAATGTTGCGCCCGTGTCATAAAACAGTGATTTATCCCCAGTCGTAGGGCAACTTGCACCGATCAATGGATTAAATAAATAAATACAGGGTTATATAATCCCGAGTTAACTCTTCAATATTTTAACCCCAATATGTTGCACCTGCACCAGGAAAATTTAACTCTGGATTAGCTAATCTGAGTTTTTATTTTTGAACAGGCAACATTGTAACTTTTTCATTCCGTTCTAAAAAAATAGCCAAATACGAAAACACGAACGATGAATGGAAATATATGCCTATCTCTTTTACACTACAATATTGGGTATTAGTACATTGTGCATCAAGGGAGGTAAGTACGGAAATGCTAACGAGAGTGTTAGAAGCCCGACGCCGTCAGGCGGAGGGCTTTTATGACTCGAGTTAGAATTCCGCTTACCTACCGTGATGCATACAATGTTTTTGATATTACACAACGATAATACGATACAAAAAAATAAGTTTTAAGACATAATTTTATTAAATGATGTACTGACATTTCTATTACTCCCTAGGGAATATCACTTTTCTATTACTCCCGCTACGCGCGCAAGCAATGGCGCGCTTAGGCAGCAAGTGTGATGAAAAAGTATTTCTTTCTTTAAAACATCATAAGATGACATTTATTTTTTTCTACTCCTGACCTTTTTTTGCTAGTTACATAGCTACGCACACTATTGTAAATATATACATAATTACATCTGTCAAAAGTCTATAGACTTTCATCACACCTGTTCGGTAAGTACGCCAATACGCTGCGGTGATGCGCGCCGTAGGTGCGTCATTACGTCCTAGTAGGCCGTTACGGATTTTCATACAACATTACGTCGCACTAGCGCGGTCCGGCGCACGCAGCGCGCCGCGCCGAAATTTCTTTTATGAAAATGATGAAATTAAGTCATCCCTGATTTAGACCATTTTAGAGTAGTTTTGTGAAAATATATTGTTTTATTTACTTTTTGCATCACAGGTGTGATGAAAAACATTGTGTGTACCACGTACTATTGTGTCTTTTTCTCAAAAACGCACTCTCAGCCGGTAACGTAATGCCGCAGGGTTGTTCGGAAAGAGAAGGCACGCGAGATATATGGGCGTCTCTAGCTGCCAGACGCCGTCACTTTCCGAACAGACTCAAAAACGTAGGTCGACCCAAAAGGTACCTAACCAACATAACATGACCTCAGTAAAAGTTGGACGTTTTCGAGATTTTGACAATTTTAAGTTTTTATCGAACTTGGCCTCTTTTTTACACGTTATGTGATATAATTTGCTAAAATAGCTTTTGTGCTATTAATTTTTCATCGTTACTCCATCAGAAATAGTTAAAATTTATAAAACAAGTGATATTTTAATAAAAAACTTATGTCAAATGCGAAAGAAACTATTAATTTGAAAAAAATAATGAGCAATAACAATTATTTGGCTTTTAGTCGTATGCCATGAAAAAAAAAATACTAGATCGTACATGGTTATTGCTCTTTTATTTTGCAAATTAATAGAGTTTCTTTCGCATTTCATTTCGCAAGTTTTTTTAATAAAATGTCACTTGTTTTATAAAATTTAACTATTTCTGATAAAGTTATGAAGAAAAATGAATAGCACAAAAGCTATTCAAGCAAATTATAGTACTTAACGTGTAAAAAAGAAGAAAGATCTCGTAAACCGTCCAACTTTTACTAAGGTCATGTTATGTTGGTTAGGTACCTTTTGGGTCGACCTACCTTGGGTGTCAGGGTGATCCATTATTTATGGGACACCCTGTATAATAGATACTTAAATACATAGACAACCATGACCAAGGAACATAATTATACTTGTGATAAATAAATACACAAATAATGCCCTCGCCGGGATTCGAACCCGGAACCTCCCGTTTCGTAGGCAGGGTCACTACCAACTAGGCTACGGAGGCTGAATTTGCGAATTTCGAAGTTCGCGGTAGTGCCGCTGGTTCCCCGATTCGAAAATCGTGCGTGTGCGGCCGGGGTAACATAGACAGTAGCGACATCATGACATGAATGCCATGAATGGTACCAATTTTCCTCATGGTATTTTCAACTAGTGCCACTAGATGACATACCTAGTCACTGAAAAACATGGATATAGAATATGGATATGGATTTGACAATGTAATAATAATAGCAAGAACGAAAGGGATGGTCTTATGAAACTTTTTACTAGTGGAAGTGAAAAGGAACGGTAATCGTCCGTCCTTATCACTGTGCCACTATTTTTTGTGTGTGTGTGCATTAGATGCTAAGCCTAAGTGCCACACACACAAGTATCTTCTTAGTAGTCTGTGACTATGTCTATCCCTCTTAGTGGTACACTATGTGCGGCCCCTCGCTGAAAAACCATTGTTGGATTAATATTCCATTTCAAGCACAAACCATTAAATTACATTTTATCACTTTTCTGTTCTGTGGTTGCATACAATACTTTTTCTACGACTGAGTGGCACAGCACACACAGAACTAATAAAATATCATAATATACTTATTACTGAGCGCCACACATCTATTCCACCCATAAACAAACTAAAATAATATTGATAGCTCATACATACCTGCACTCCCAAGAGGAGCAGGCAGAACATTAGAAATGAATAATGAAAGAAATCACATTTTAGGCACTGTACATTTGCACAAACTTTAATTCGAATCGACTCAAATCAAACCTATACAGAACTGGGGGCCGTCCACGAAATTCGCAAAAGTCGAGCATCCGTTTCAGTCACTTAGTAAATTTGTTGAAGTGACAGAGACAAATGATCGAAACTCAATTTCGAAGTTCGCGGTAGGACTTTCAACTGCTAGCGGAAAGCGGGAAGGTTTTTTTTAATGCCGCTGTCATTGTCTATGGATAAGTTTGCTTTTAAAACCGCGCTCAGATGCCCGAGGAAAAAATATTTTTGCATAATATGAAATTTGTTATAATACAAAAATATATTTTTCATCACACTTGCTGTCTAAGCGTGCCATTGCTTGCGCGCGTAACGGGAGTAATAGAAAAGTGAAATTCCCTAGGGAGTAATAGAAATGTCAGTACGTCATTTAATAATATTATGTCTTAAAACATATATTTTGGTTGGCAAGTGTGATGAAAAACATTGTATGCATCACAGTCGGTAAGCGGAATACTAACTCGAGTCATAAAAGCCCTCCGCCTAACGGCGTCGGGCTTCTAACACTCTCGTTAGTGATTCCGTACTTACCTCCCTTGATACACAATGTACTAATACTAATATCACATTAATAATTTAAAAAACAAAACCTTATTATATTTTCTACATATTAAGTTAATAAATATAATTATTGTAATAACCGAGGGGCAGCACCGAGTGTGCCACTAAGAGGGATGGATATAAATATAGTGAGCGTTGTTACCATGCGAGAAAAATTACCCCATCATTTACCCTATTATATGAAACAATATTAAAATGTAATATGAAATATGTTTATTTAAGTGGAGTTTTAGTTTCTTAGTGTACCTTATTTCATTTCATTTACGAAATAGTATTTTAAACTCTCATAGATACGTGGCGTTTTTCAAGCAAAATACACATCTTTGCTGAATATCAATTAGATTGCATTTTAAAGTATACCAACCGACAGTAGAATCCAAAAAAAGAATGTAAGCAAATATGGCTGACATTCCATAGCATCTGACGTGTTTGAAACATATCGTGAAATACGCTCGCAGATATAATTTTAGGTTAACACTATAAATATCAATATTTTTTACTAAAAATGTATGTGAACTCTTTCAAGTTCGGAATAAAACTACGATTGTGTTTTAAAAGTGCTTTATTATGGAATATTGCAAGTTATTAGGATTGTTTACATTTTTTTGGATTCTACTGACGAATGGTGTAAACGGTTTGCGATAATTCACTCCCACCAGACGTAAGTGACGTATTCAACGCATTTGCCTGTCACGTAGATGCTAAGTGTCTTACAAAAAATAGTGGCACTGTGATAAGGACGGACGATTATCGTTCCTCTTCCCTTCCACTAGCTAAAAGTTTAATAAGACCATCCCTTTCGTTCTTGCTATTATTATTACGTTGTCAAATCCATATTATCCTATATTCATGGTAATAACTAATCTGGTACTAATGTTGGTAGCAGTGTGAAAATTCGAAGATCGGAACAAATTAAATATGGCGTCTATCATAGGTGTGATGTGGCAGTCTGTGGTACAGTCGCCATCAGATATATGGTAGCGGTCGAGGTCCCCAAATAAATCGGAGCAACGGTAAATTTCAATAAATTCGTTACGTGAGAAAAGGGCAATGATTTGGGAGCATGTAAGGGCCCGGCCACATGACCACGGTGCGGCGTTGTAAACGTAAAACGGCGCGGCGTCGTGGCATTGCACGTTATCGCACCGTGGGAAATTACGGCGCGGCGTCGTGGCATTCCACGTTGTTGCACCGTGCGAAATTACGACGCGGCGCCGGGCAAATCCACGTTGTCGCGACGGGCAGTTTAACGTTGCGGTGCCGTGTGGAGTAGATGCATTACGTGTTGCTTTTTTAAACGAAGTGGTATTTTCCATAAGAGTTCTTCAAAACTTGACACAGACATTCCAAAATAATCATAAAACTTGTGATCACTTCTTTTCAATACCTTGTACTTCCTTATGAAATGACTTCCATCATGATTCATAATAGAAAGATTATGATATATTACATTCTTTTCCTTTGATTTTTCTTCATGTTTCTTCTTATAAGTAACAAGAGCAGAATACGTGTTATGGGCAGACATCGGAATTCTGATAGCATTTTTGAGCTGTCATAGGGACTTCTCGTTTATCGACTACCGATTATATATATATGTATATCAATAAATGCAGAATACAATGTAAAATAATTATGATTACAAATAGAAGTAAACAACAGGCGGTCTTATCACTAATGAGCGATCTCTTTTAGATAACCTTTAGATATCAACTTTTAGGTAATTTGAAATAGTAATTAAAATAATAATATTTTATTATTCCTTATCAATATTTGCGGATTTCTTATGGCTATTAAACATTTTTCGGAAGAATTTTATAATTAATTTTTCATTGCTTTCATTGCAAATCTCTATTTAACATTTTCAGTCACTCAAAATTTCTAAACGAGATCGCTCATGAACGATAAGACCGCTTATTGTTAACTGCTACTTGTAATCTTAATTATTTTACATTGTATTGTGTATTTATCGATATACATATGTGTAATCGGTAGTCGATAAATGAGAAGTCTCTATGACAGCTCAAAAATGCTACCAGAATTCCGATGTCTGGTTATGGGATCCATGTCGAATTGCAGACTGATCGCAAAAATCTTTGGAGAAGTATGAGAAGGTACGGTGTCGTGGTACAACGTGACACCGCACCTTGCATCTACTCCACACGGCACCGCAACGTTAAACTGCCCGTCGCGACAACGTGGATTTGCCCGGCGCCGCGTCGTAATTTCGGACGGTGCGATAACGTGTAATGCCACGACACCGCGCCGTAATTTCTCATGGTGCGATAACGTGCAATGCCACGATGCCGCGCCGTTTTACGTTTACGACACCGCACCGTGGTCATGTGGCCGGGCCCTAATTCGTCATAAATTTAGGAGCAGACACTTTTCAATAAATTCGTAACGTACAAGTAGGTAAAGATATCGGAACGAACATGACTCAAAGATATCGAAGCAGCCAGGATGATCATAAAGATCGGAACATTTATAGGAAATACACCTTAAGTCTGCGTCACATAGTTTATTTTAATTTGTTACTTTGTTGTCACTACACTTTAAGTTGTCAATGTCAAAGATGAATTTGACCACTGTTGTTGGTGAGCAGTGAACGCACATAAACATGGAAACCGCCCTTGAGAACATTGCCATTCAAATTATCGGGACTATTAGCACACAAACGGGTCATTGTCAGAGCGAAAAACAAAAGTTGTCCACTCGGTGGTCAAAAGTTAACAGCTTTTATAAATCTATATTACGATTTTATTGCATAGGGATATAGACCGGGGAACCTAGTTGTACCGTAAATTGTTTCATCCCAAAATTAGTACAGGAATTCCTTAACTTTAGGCATGTCCACCGAAAAGACGATAACCTAAATCTGACAATGACCCAAACACAAATACACCTACATTGAAATAAGGCGATACGTTTACAGACTCGAATGAAAAATAGAGAGAACTAAATTATAGTCATCTCTATTGCACTAATATGAATAGTTAAGTGTAAGCGAAATGCATATAACGTCAACAAATACCAATCAGCAACAAGAATTCGCTAATAACCTTCATGCAATGATTGCTACTCATAACTGGCAACCTAGACTTTTGCGGGTATTTAAAAATATTGTGACATGGATAGGTTTATGCCATAAATTAAAGAGCCAGTCAAGTAATTCACTATAAAAATAATTAATATAATTTTTTGCAGTATACATAATCATATACAAAATATACCCAGTCTTAAAATGAAGTAATGATATAAAACAGACTAACACAATGTAAGGAAGTATTTATTTATTTATTCATTTAATATTATTGTATATAAGTAAAACTTACAGTACAGTAAAACTCAGTCATCACCTTGCGGCAAAGTAGAGGAAATTGTAGGCGGACCAAATATATAAATATAAAAAAATCGATGTATAATTAATGAATTATTATTCGTTGTTGTGTAATAAGAAGAATAAAGGATTTATTGTTTAGTATAATTTCTTAATAGCAGATATGGGACGATGGACAAATTGAACAATGTGGTCAAGCGTTAGTTTAGTTTAGGAAAATGAAAAATTCAAAATCTGTAGGATACCTAGCCATAATATTTTCTTTCAATGAATAGGGTAAAAGGTTTAAAGGTTTGGGTAGAAAATCGTAAGAAGTAGGAACTAAAATTATTTTTTACTTTTTAGTTCGGGCGAATTTTTGAAGGCGGTTTTATTTTTATTTTAAAATATTTTATCATAAAAGAAATTTCGGCGCGGCGCGCTGCGTGCGCCGGACCGCGCTAGTGCGACGTAATGTTGTATGAAAATCCGTAACGGCCTACTAGGACGTAATGACGCACCTACGGCGCGCATCACCGCAGCGTATTGGCGCACTTACCGAACAGGTGTGATGAAAAGAATATATACATAATATAATATAATATAATAATATGTATATATTTACAATAGTGTGCGTAGCTATGTAACTAGCAAAAAAAGGTCAGGAGTAGAAAAAAATAAATGTCATCTTATGATGTTTTAAAGAAAGAAATACTTTTTCATCACACTTGCTGCCTAAGCGCGCCATTGCTTGCGCGCGTAGCGGGAGTAATAGAAAAGTGATATTCCCTAGGGAGTAATAGAAATGTCAGTACGTCATTTAATAAAATTATGTCTTAAAACTTATTTTTTTGTCGGCAAGTGTGATGAAAAACATTGTATGCATCACGGTAGGTAAGCGGAATTCTAACTCGAGTCATAAAAGCCCTCCGCCTGACGGCGTCGGGCTTCTAACACTCTCGTTAGCATTTCCGTACTTACCTCCCTTGATGCACAATGTACTAATACCCAATATTGTAGTGTAAAAGAGATAGGCATATATTTCCATTCATCGTTCGTGTTTTCGTATTTGGCTATTTTTTTAGAACGGAATGAAAAAGTTACAATGTTGCCTGTTCAAAAATAAAAACTCAGATTAGCTAATCCAGAGTTAAATTTTCCTGGTGCAGGTGCAACATATTGGGGTTAAAATATTGAAGAGTTAACTCGGGATTATATGACCCTGTATTTATTTATTTAATCCATTGATCGGTGCAAGTTGCCCTACGACTGGGGATAAATCACTGTTTTATGACACGGGCGCAACATTGAATCCTGAACATAACGAAGGACTCCCAGTTTTATTCCTGAGTGCAGTGAGGGATTCAAGCGCCCAAGACACAAACAGTTTTATTCGTTATAGTTTATGCGAACAATGGGACTTAACCTAAATACTTAAAGTGTTCGTTAGTTGTGTTTTTTTTTCCGGCCGCCTTAGACGGGTCCTTACGATATGTCTTAGCCAAGTATTTATAACTAACGAATACCTAGCGATTGTTGTAATTAAAATTTATAAATTCCGTTATGGGTCGGTAGAGTGATGAAGGTGAGCGCCCAACTTTGATTTGAAAAAACTATACTTCTAATCGGGTCCTAACGATATTATGTACCGAATTGAGATGAACTAACGAATATCTATCGATTGTAATCGTTAAAAACTATAAAATCCATTATGGGGAGGTAGCGTGAAGTTGACCGCCCCACTTTGATTAAAAAAAAAATACTTCTAATTGGGTCCTAACGATATTATGTACCGAGTTGAGATGAACTAACGAATATCTATCGATTGCAGTCAATGAAAATCATAAAATAGGTTTTGGGGGGGCAGCGTGAAGCTGGCCTCCCCCCCATTTTGTTTTAAAAAAAAACGTATGTTGGAATCGGATCCTAACGATTTAATATACTGAACTAACGCACACAAATGGTGAACTAACGATTCGGGTATGTTATTTGCGGGCAAAGTTGATAGTTTTGGCAGAAAGATTTACGTGAAGTTGACCGCCTCCATTTTGTTAAAAAAAAGTTTTATTCGGATTCCAACGCTTTAAAATATTTTACTTACGTTTAATCATAATGCATTAACGATGTAGGTATACTATTTGCTGACAAAGTTAATAGTTTGCCAGCAGGACGTGTGTGAAAACAGCCTTCCTATAGGCTTCTACAGAAAAAAATAACAAGGAATTGTGGACAAGTCTGTGAGTTTGCCCGCAAATAATAAATGTCAATCCATCCAATATGATCCTTAGATATTAGTATAGCCATTAGAATCGTTAGGATCTCAAACGGGTGCGAATAATGGGACTTAACCTGAATACCTAAAGCGTTCGTTGCTCGTAAGTTGTGGATTTAATTTATTTTTTTCTGACCGAATCAGACGGGTCCTTACGACATGTCTTAGCAAAGTAGTTAGAACTAACGAATACCTACCGATTACTGTAATTTTAATTTGAAAATTCCGTTATGGTGCGGTAGAGTGGAGAATTTCTCCACTCCACTTTGATTAAAAAAAAACTATACTTCTAATCGGGTCCTAACGATATTATGTACCGAATTGAGATGAACTAACGAATATCTATCGATTGTAATCGTTAAAAACTATACAATCTATTATGGGGAGGTAGCGTGAAGTTGACCGCCCCACTTTGATTTAAAAAAAAATACTTCTAATCGGGTCCTAACGATATTATGTACCGAGTTGAGATGAACTAACGAATATCTATCGATTGCAGTCAATGAAAATCATAAAATAGGTTTTGAGGGGGCGGCGTTAAGCTGGCCTCCCCCCCATTCTGTTTTAAAGAAAAACGTATGTTGGAATCGGGTCCTAACGATTTAATATACTGAACTAACGCACACAAATGGTGAACTAACGATTCGGGTATGTTGTTTGCGGGCAAAGTTGATAGTTTTGGCAGAAAGATTTACGTGAAGTTGACCGCCTCCATTTTGTTAAAAAAAAGTTTTATTCGGATTCCAACGCTTTAAAATATTTTACTTACGTTTAATCATGATGCATTAACGATGTAGGTATACTATTTGCTGACAAAGTTAATAGTTTGCCAGCAGGACGTGTGTGAAAACAGCCTTCCTATAGGCTTCTACAGAAAAAAATAACAAGAAATTGTGGACAAGTCTGTGAGTTTGCCCGCAAATAATAAATGTCAATCTATCCAATATGATCCTTAGATATTAGTATAGCCATTAGAATCGTTAGGATCTCAAACGGGTGCGAATAATGGGACTTAACCTGAATACCTAAAGCGTTCGTTGCTCGTAAGTTGTGGATTTAATTTATTTTTTTCTGACCGAATCAGACGGGTCCTTACGACATGTCTTAGCAAAGTAGTTAGAACTAACGAATACCTACCGATTACTGTAATTTTAATTTGAAAATTCCGTTATGGTGCGGTAGAGTGGAGAATTTCTCCACTCCACTTTGATTTAAAAAAAACTATACTTCTAATCGGGTCCTAACGATATTATGTACCGAATTGAGATGAACTAACGAATATCTATCGATTGTAATCGATAAAGACTATAAAATCTATTATGGGGAGGTAGCGTGAAGTTGACCGCCCCACTTTGATTAAAAAAAAAATACTTCTAATCGGGTCCTAACGATATTATGTACCGAGTTGAGATGAACTAACGAATATCTATCGATTGCAGTCAATGAAAATCATAAAATAGGTTTTGGGGGGGCAGCGTGAAGCTGGCCTCCCCCCATTTTGTTTTAAAAAAAACGTATGTTGGAATCGGGTCCTAACGATTTAATATACTGAACTAACGCACACAAATGGTGAACTAACGATTCGGGTATGTTATTTGCGGGCAAAGTTGATAGTTTTGGCAGAAAGATTTACGTGAAATTGACCGCCTCCATTTTGTTAAAAAAAAGTTTTATTCGGATTCCAACGCTTTAAAATATTTTACTTACGTATAATCATGATGCAGTAACGATGTAGGTATACTATTTGCTGACAAAGTTAATAGTTTGCCAGCAGGACGTGTGTGAAAACTGCCTTCCTATAGGCTTCTACAGAAAAAAATAACAAGGAATTGTGGACAAGTCTGTGAGTTTGCCCGCAAATAATAAATGTCAATCTATCCAATATGATCCTTAGATATTAGTATAGCCATTAGAATCGTTAGGATCTCAAACGGGTGCGAATAATTGGACTTAACCTGAATACCTAAAGCGTTCGTTGCTCGTAAGTTGTGGATTTAATTTATTTTTTTCTGGCCGAATCAGACGGGTCCTTACGATATGTCATAGCGAAGTAGTTAGAACTAACGAATACCTACCGATTACTGTAATTTTAATTTGAAAATTCCGTTATGGTGCGGTAGAGTGAAGAAATTCTCCACTCCACTTTGATTAAAAAAAAACATACTTCTAATCGGGTCCTAACGATATTATGTACCGAATTGAGATAAACTAACGAATATCTATCGATTGTAATCGTTAAAAACTATAAAATCCATTTTGGGGGGGGTAGCGTGAAGTTGACCGCCCCACTTTGATTAAAAAAAAAATACTTCTAATCGGGTCCTAACGATATTATGTACCGAATTGAGATGAACTAACGAATATCTATCGATTGTAATCGTTAAAAACTATAAAATCTATTATGGGGAGGTAGCGTGAAGTTGACCGCCCCACTTTGATTAAAAAAAAAAAATACTTCTAATCGGGTCCTAACGATATTATGTACCGAGTTGAGATGAACTAACGAATATCTATCGATTGCAGTCAATGAAAATCATAAAATAGGTTTTGGGGGGGGGGCAGCGTGAAGCTGGCCTCCCCCCATTTTGTTTTAAAAAAAAACGTATGTTGGAATCGGGTCCTAACGATTTAATATACTGAACTAACGCACACAAATGGTGAACTAACGATTCGGGTACGTTATTTGCGGGCAAAGTTGATAGTTTTGGCAGAAAGATTTACGTGAAGTTGACCGCCTCCATTTTGTTAAAAAAAAGTTTTATTCGGATTCCAACGCTTTAAAATATTTTACTTACGTATAATTATGATGCACTAACGATGTAGGTATACTATTTGCTGACAAAGTTAATAGTTTGCCAGCAGGACGTGTGTGAAAACAGCCTTCCTATAGGCTTCTACAGAAAAAAATAACAAGGAATTGTGGACAAGTCTGTGAGTTTGCCCGCAAATAATAAATGTCAATCTATCCAATATGATCCTTAGATATTAGTATAGCCATTAGAATCGTTAGGATCTCAAACGGGTGCGAATAATGGGACTTAACCTGAATACCTAAAGCGTTCGTTGCTCGTAAGTTGTGGATTTAATTTATTTTTTTCTGGCCCAATCAGACGGGTCCTTACGATATGTCTTAGCGAAGTAGTTAGAACTAACGAATACCTACCGATTACTGTAATTTTAATTTGAAAAATCCGTTATGGTGCGGTAGAGTGAAGAATTTCTCCACTCCACTTTGATTAAAAAAAACGATACTTCTAATCGGGTCCTAACGATATTATGTACCGAATTGAGATGAACTAACGAATATCTATCGATTGTAATAGTTAAAAACTATAAAATCCATTTTGGGGGGGTAACGTGAAGTTGACCGCCCCACTTTGATTAAAAAAAAAAATACTTCTAATCGGGTCCTAACGATATTATGTACCGAATTGAGATGAACTAACGAATATCTATCGATTGTAATCGTTAAAAACTATTAAATCCATTTTGGGGAGGTAGCGTGAAGTTGACCGCCCCACTTTGATTAAAAAAAAAATACTTCTAATCGAGTCCTAACGATATTATGTGCCGAATTGAGGTGAACTAACGAATATCTATCGATTGCAGTCAATGAAATTCATAAAATACGTTTTGGGGGGGCAGCGTGAAGCTGGCCCCCCCCATTTTGTTTTTTAAAAAAACGTATGTTGGAATCGGGTCCTAACGATTTCATATACTGAACTAACGTGAACCAACGATGAACTAACGATATAGATATGTTATTTGCGGGCAAAAAGTTTGGGGCGGTCAACTTCACGGACATCCCGAAGTGCTATGGATGAATTACTAAACCAACAAGTTTTTATGGCTTCTACAAGTGCATTACACTTAACTCCTTATAAATGTCCATGGAAGAGACATCAGTTAAGAATCCTTAATCCTTATTTACCAGTTTTACAGTTCGCTTGGTAGTAAAGGACAAAACGCTTTATATGTATAACTAACGTGAGACTTAAACATATTAAAATATTATCGAACCGGGTTACTCACGTAAGCGTTGGAAAACGGTTTTCGGTATTACGTCGCTGGACAGTGTAGCCGCCCCCTTCTTAGCGAGTGATATAGTGAGTGTTGTGTAAGCCCCTTTATGATAAAAGTAACACTGAGGGTAGATTTTTCCTTGCATCGCCCCCGCCACCACCGCCCGCGGCCAGTACCCGTTCTAGCAGGGCGCAGGCCCGCAGTATGCGTCCGGCTTTGGCTGAGGGTGCTCCGGACGAGGACCCTCTTAATAGGTTGAAACATGTCGAGCAATCATCGACTTAAATACGTGAGTAACCCAGTTCGATAATATTTTAACTTTATATGTTTTATGAATAGTCTAGTCTACGTAAATAATTTTCCAGTGCCCTAAACGTTTACGATCGTTCGAGAAAGTTCCATTAGTCGTTGCCAGCCTAAAACGCATTACCATGTTAATGCCAACAGCATTTAATGAGTTCAGACGGATCACTGACACATCGAGGGCCATTAACTAGAACGTAAACCTTGATCGTTCCCATATTGTCATGCAGGGTTGTCGCGCGTTTGATAATTATCGTCAAGACCGGAGAATTTCGTGCCGAGGGCGATGATATACAGATAGAATCAGTTAGCTCTACGCCGGGACGCAGTGCATTTTTTTTCGGTTAAAAACTAGGTATCATAAATGTCATTATTGTCCTATTCCACGGAGTAACCATTCTCCACACTGAATTTCATGAATATATCATATTATATAAATACTTTAGGCGTGAAAAAGGTTACAGACAGTTATCTTGAAAATGAGTAGTAAAACAATAGGGATTTTGCTTTACCTACGTATGATTAAGCAATTATTCTGTTTGTTTTAGTCAATGACATTAAATAATAAATGGACGAACAGAGCCAAACAAAAAAACCAAGAAAAGTGGCACTAAAAGTCATTTCTATCATGTTTCAGTTGAAGCTAATAACGCTCACTTACAATAAACTATAATAACAAAAACTCAAAGAATAAAAAACTTTGTGAAGTGAGCAATAAGTGTCAAATTTGCGAACAACACCGCAAAATAGTAGAAACTTTTTACGTTTAAGGAATAATGATGCTATACCGTAAGGTGACCAAATGTCAACTGTCAGAATCAGAACTGAATAGCGGGGCAAAAGGACCGCAATATTTACTTCTGCAGCCCATTTTTTGGGGCCATTTTTTTTGAGCTGTTTGGGGATCCACTTATATATTCTAAATCAATGGTTTTAGTTTCACTATTTTTAATTGAGAAATAATATGTACATCTCATGATATATTAAAATCAGCTATGCGATCATTTTTAGACAAATATAGTCCATTTGGACTTGTGTGGCAACCCTGCTGCCACATCGTTTTGTGTTCGCCGTATTTAAATTTGAAGACTCTTGTAGTTTTCTAACTTATTACCAGGAAACAAAGCACATATTTAAATGAGATTTGAAATGCAGATACGACTTAAACGCTGAGCTAGTATAATGTCGCATATGGCGACCGTACTGTGTGAAGTCTGATTGTGTTCACAGTATTAATAGTGTTATTCTTATTATTTTGATTGTTCCAGCGTGCTAGGATCTATGTCAACGGAGTGATTGTTTTTCCATGAACCTCTTTATTATTTAAATTAGTTGTTTTTCTGTACAAGTGTCACGCACTGGTGGCTAGGTCGAATTTAGTTCTGAATAAATTATCGATTCTGCAGATTAAGCTAGGATAGCGCACGAGAATCAATAAACCGTGTGTTTACAACTTTTGATAGTAAATGCATAATTACGTAATGTAAAATGAAATTTAGGTGTTCAAATCAATTGATTAAATAGATTCTTAAGCTATCGAGTGTCATCGACGTTAGCTATTGGCTTAGTAGTAGTAGTAGTGAATCACTTTATTGTACACCAAACATGTTATACTTATAACACAATTATTATAAAGAGATATATAGGTACAAAGGCGAACTTATCCCTATAAGGGATCTAGTAATGAGTTAAAACCCCTTCACCAAGCGCGGATTTCAAGGGCCGATATCTCGGTCGAAATTTTAACTAGTTTTATATTAAATTCTTGATATTTCACTGTCCTTAATACTCCTGAGCGGGCGCTACGCCGGAACGTCCTAGTGGGCATAGTCTCATACTTTTCAATACAAAGAATAGTTTCTTGTCCGATACGTTCATGCTACGGTCATGGTATGGTACGGTCTAGTGGGCAGAGACCTTTATATGTATTCTCTGTATATTGCACTGACCTTCAAAGCGGTGATGCTTCTTGGCGGGCGCTGCTTCCTGTCACAGCATCTTGTCAGCAGATAGATGAGTAGTATCGTCAGGGTCAGGATCAGCCATGCTCCGGGTATGGAGCCGAGGATGCCCAAGCTCTGGAAAAGAAAGATCAATTAACTTCACAATCTTCATGGACTGCTAGGCTGCTGCTGCTGGCCAAAGGTTAGCCAGTTAGCTATTACTAATTTAGCCACTAAACTTATACACATATTTAAGAGATCACATTAAGGTGAAGATACATTTATCAGCATGCTTACGCATTTGGTCTATAGAAAATATCAGATCACTATGGGACCGCGTCCAGCTTTCCGCATGCGTACGCATGCTTACACGTTTCATACAAAACGGCAAATTTTATTAGACAAAATACGTACGCATGCTGATAAACGTGTCTTCACCATTATCAGCCTATCTAAGTGGGTACACTGCAGGACGCAGAGGCGGAATAGCCTAACAGCAGAAGTAGCATATGCCACGGGCCCCGCGCACAGGAGGAGCCCGTGCTTCAATCATATAAATTCGAGTACTGGCAGTAATAAAAAATTGGACTAATATCTACCGAAAAATTGGACAAATAGAACAGAACTAAATTCAACGTCCGCAAGGACGCCTAAACAGAATAGGTTTTTTTAAGATTATAAGAAACCAGGGACACCCTACAAAATGTGCTACGGGCCCTACGCCTGGACGTAGGCCTG
The DNA here is from genome assembly GCA_025490895.1 of Thaumatotibia leucotreta. NCBI lineage: Eukaryota > Metazoa > Arthropoda > Insecta > Lepidoptera > Tortricidae > Thaumatotibia > Thaumatotibia leucotreta. Next base: position 96,387 of record JALPQI010001569.1, on the reverse strand, counting down.
TACTATAACCTATGCACATGGACGCATTAGAAGATAAATACCGCCGAGGTAAGCGGATTCGAGATCGTGGTAGTGTTGTGTCTACTACGATGCTGCTGCTGTCCATGATCAATAATCTACAAACCAATGGTTAGTGACACTTTAATCTCTAATTCAAATCTTACGACACCCACCGGAAGAATTGGGTTGACGTGACATGCTCTTGGCCGGTTTTTTTTTAAATCTGATGTGTATGACCCAATAACCTATTGCACCAAATATAATGAATTAATGACCCGAAAGCGTGGACAACTGGAAGTATAGAAGTATTTCCTGTACGGCATCTACTTCTAAGAAAAATTAAGGACAACATTTATAACACAAGTCATCCCTAAAGTCATCAATCTTAACGGGTACGAAGAAAAGTATAAACAGGCCTATAAAATAACCACCGAAAAAATAACTGATCATTCATTCACCCTACTCTCCTTGTAATAAAGGCTACAAATATTCAACAACTGTGTCGGCGTTTGTATAAGCACTCGTCCATACAATTGTCAGCATGTAAGCAATCAATAACACCTTTTGAGTGCGTTACAGATGAGTGCACTCGACGGCGACACGCCAAACCACTTGACATCGGAAAGTTGATTACCACACTGTAGCTATAAAAGAGTACAATTGAAGTGGGATAAGTTGTAACCAAACGAATGTCAATGGGGGTTTTCGATATTTTGACGGCATGACGTTACACCAGTGCCGTGGTCACAGTCACAGACAGACTCTACAGTTTCCTATTTGCATAGAGCATCCGACATCTAATATCAGATATGACTTTTTCTTCACTTTCGATGTAGGAGACTATTTAATGTCGGACGCCTATATTCCTAATCGCGGATCTACTCGAAAAAGGCGACGCAAATCACTTCCAATCTTTATGGTTAACGAGGGAAGTGATTAAGGTGCCTTTGACTGTGCACCTGACACATCATCATCTAGCTATTAGATGCGAAGTCAATGACATGACACCATTCGCAGAGTACTTACATAAATATTTGGGTACCCTTGTGGTAAAGACGAGAACGGATCTCAATCTAATACACCAGATCAGTGTGCCCTTATTAGGCTTGATTTCTGCCTATGCTTACATCAGATTTTATTAAGGGATTTTGAATACGGATTGTAGTTAATCGGTACGGGTCCGTGAGGCTTTTTTTCTGTATGCGTCTCGTTAGCGACTTACTGCTCGTCCTGTGATACAAATCATTAGTAGGAATTTGTTTTGCTATTCCACCTGGCGAGCGACGAGATGGGTGTACTTGTCGGAGACCTGTCACCTGGTCCATGGTTGTACTGACCTTGAGGTAGACCGGCAAGTCAGGCGCGAACGTGTCACTGACCCAGTGCAGCGTGGCGTTGATATAGAGTACCATCAGCCAGGAGAGACGAGGGGGGGTCGAGTCAGACAGGTCATTGACCTGGCGTGACGTAGATAAAGGGAAGAAACAACAGTCTGGAGAGTTGAAGGGGGTGTATTCATTGGAAACATGTACTGACGTCGAGGTAGACCGGCGAATCAGGAGCGAAGGTGTCATTGACCCGGTGCAGCGTGACGTTGATAAAGGGATGAAACAACAGTCTGGAGAGACGAAGGGGATTCGTTGGAAACCTGTACTGACCTCGAGGTAGACCGGCGAGTCAGGAGCAAAAGTGTCATTGACCCGGTGCAGCGTGACGTTGATGTGAGGGAGGGCGTGCAGCAGCCGGGAGAGACGAGGGGGGGTGTACTCGTCGGAGACGCCCGATGCGCCCATGGTGGCTGAGTCACACCTGGAAAAAAAACAATTGAAGGTTTCACACGGCCGATTAAAAACCCCATTCCCTTAGCACATACAGTCATACATATATACATACATCATCAGTCTATCTTAGCGGCCCTACCGCGAAAAACGAAATTCGTAAATTTCGAGGATTTGTCTCTCTCACTCTAATAACGCCTTCGTTGGAGTGATAGAGAAAAATCGCCGAAATTTACGAACTTCGATTTTCGCGGTAGTCTAGCGGCCTATCCACTGCGGGACGTAGGCCTCTCCTATTAATAAAACTATGCGTATAGACACATTAGGAGGTAAATGCACATAATCGCCACGCTGGGCAAGCGGGTTGACGATGGAAGTAGGTAATGTGTCCACTATAAAGCTACTGCCCGTCATCAATCTTACAGTAAAGAATGGTCAGAAACACTTTAATCCCTTAGTTGAGTCTTACGACACCCACGGAAAGAGTCGCGGTGGTGACAAATGTATTCTTACTGTCACACGGCGAATTCATTACCCTCGGCTTCAAAACAATGTTGCAACAAATGACAAAAAAATTGCGTACCTTATACACCGTGTTTTTATTGATTTCCGTTAAATAGGACAGGTTATTTGGGACATTAATAGAAGTTTAATTCATAAATTTTTTTTTTTTTTCGTTTTCATACATAATAATTGAAATAGCAAGTGAACCTTAAGAATAAGATCTCTCTCAGGTGACTGACGGCACATGTCAAAATAAGTTTCATTACGATGTAATAAAGGTTGCAATACTAAAGTTGCAATACACTTGTTCAGTCATTAAACTTATTTTTTTTAATAACTCAATAACAGTAAGAGTTAAGGTACTAGTTTCTTAGACAAATTGATTATTTTTGACCTAAATAAGCTTCCCTTTAATTTAACGGAAATCAATAAAAACACGGTGTGTTTAACGCACTACGAATATATGCTATGAGTAGAAGCGCATTTCTCGAAAGCTCTTAACTTGTAATACAAGTGGAAATCCTTATCTGATGAACGGTGTTAAAAAGAGACTTCCATTTCTACTACACGGTACAAGCTTTTTAGAAACGGGATCCAGGTAAGATTAACTTTACCTTATTACTACTTAACCAATCAAAACCTGTTACGGTGGCTACTCGAGAAACCCACTAAACCAATTATCTTACATTAGTGAGATATTTAACTAGTATACCAATCAACAAGGACATTAAGATTATTAATTTATGAATCTGAACCTGAATTAATAAAAACCTACAAATCTTACAACAATTTATGGAAGCAATCAATTTATTTCATAAAATACACTGATGCGAGAACAAATTATCTAGACTAAAAAAGGTACATAATAAAATTCTGCTGGGGTGTCCGTGGTTTTCAGTGAATGGTGAAACACGTTGTATATGGACGGATTCGAAGATGTTTAGTATAGGATTCCTGCTCCGTCTTCGCATTCGAAGGCTCTGATATGCCTTCTGGTGCCTCTTATCTTACAACAATTTATTGATTCTGGCGTTCAGAATATATGTATATTCAGCAAACAGCAAAGGACTGAGTCTTAAATTCTCCTCTGGCCGATTTCTGGTTATTTAATAGCTAGCAGTATTTATCACCACCATTTAATTTACCATTAGTGTGCCGAGACTGCCGAGTATTTATTATTTTGACGTTTCGGACTTGACACTACGCGATTGACAGTACGATTTGATCCCGATTTACTTTATCAGTATTACTTAAAACGGGATATTTACCATGTAAATTAAAATTGTTGAGCACCCGATATTTCGGCATTGTTGCAAATGCCATCTTGACGGAATAAGGGCTTGTCCATTAATCACGTCATACTGTATAGGGGGAGGGGTGGGGGTCAAGAAAAAATCACCAATTATCACCATAGGGGAGGGGGGGTCATCGGACAAATCACGTGTAATTTTTTGTCACTCTCTGCTGAGCAGCATTTTTTTTTAAACATAACTAGATGTCAAATCCTGACCCGAGTTTTAAAACAAAGTGGATATTTACCTCGTAGTTGGCAAAAAAATTTTTTCCCATCACGTGTGCTAAATAAAGTACATAAATTGCAGTGTGAAAAAAGACTACTTAAGTTGCAAAAAATTACACGTCATATTGGCTTGGTTCCTGAAAATATCACCAAGTATCACCATGGGGGATGGGGGGGGGTCTAAAATGGGCCAAAATCGTATGACGTGATTAATGAACAAGCCACTTTGAATCCGATTTACTTTGAATCTTTGTATCTAATATGAACTTACAAATGTTGTCAACAAATGTTAGCTCGTTAATTTTCATTCACGTCCATAAATACCAAATCGAGCTACTTTTCACTGTGACAAAGTCGCGTCCTTTGCCCGGTCTATTTATAATTCTCTACGCGCGTTAAGAAAGTAGGGCAATGTGTCTATGTCGCTGTCAAGAGATCGTTCGGAGATCGACATGCCAATGAATCAGTAGGGTAAGCACAAGATGATTAAAGCGAGATTATATCGCGGCGACTATCCGTCCCTCGTTTCTCAACCGACTTCAAAGGAGTTCTTAACTAAATAAATAAATATCTTGGGACATCTTACACAAATCGACCTAGTCCCACGGTAAGCTCAATTAAGGCTTGTGATGTGGGTACCAGGCGACGATATTGTATAATAGATAGATACATATATATACTTAAATACATAGACGGCCATGACCAAGGAACAAATATTTGTGATAAATAAATACATAAATAATGCCCTCGCCGGGAGTCGAACCCGGAACCTCCAACTTCGTAGGCAGGGTCACTACCAACTAGGCTACGGAGGCTTGTCATGGCTTGAATTCGACTGCATGGTTTTTTTATGTTTGTTACCTCAGAGTTTCCGACTCGGTAAACCAATTTTGATGATTCTTTTTTTGTTTGAAAGCTGATGCTTACCGATTTGTCCCATTTAATTTGGTCCAGTCCTGACAATGGTACCCATGAGAAAACGAATCCAACGAACGAGAATTTTACCGGTGCCCGAAAAGCTGGAGTGGCTGAGTGGTTTAGGCATCAGCCGTGAAAGCTGAGGGGTTTAAATCCCACCTCCGGCATTGGTTAACTATTTTTTATATGACATTTGGTATATGACATTTAATATTTAAAATACAAAAAAGTATATTGATTTAAACTTTCACGATTATCACTCATATTTTAAAGACAAACGGGTCTTAATCGCGTATACTTACGTTTAATTATATCCTGACGTTTCGGGCATGACGTTACACCCGTCAGTCTGCCTGCGACCACGGGTGTAACGTCATGCCCGAAACGTCAGGATATAATTAAACGTAAGTTTACGCGATTAAGACCCGTTTGTCTTTAAAATATGAGTGATACAAAAAAGTGTTCCACAAGTATGACTTTTAGTGTGTCATTAACATTATTTCCAATCCTCCCTCACTGCATATCGGGGCATCTTGAGTTCAAAAGTGATTAGGAACTAATTGAGATTTGATAACAGCTAAAACTGATATAATTTTTAAAATGTGATATTCTGGGTCAAAATTATTTTCGTTGTCTTATTTTGTGTCCCTAAAAAACGTGACACAGTGGTGATTTTTGTATGAGATGATGTTTTGTTTTCAATTTCTGATGTATGGATAAAAATCAAGAGTGAAAAAGAAGTACAAGTACACCGATTTTTTTTATATACTGAGTCGAGACAGCAACTAAAAGCGTGACTCATTTTGTTACACATTTTATTCTGTCTAGAGAATAAAATGCTTTAAAAATCCCCATCTTCTCCCCGTCTTCTCCCCATTTAAAACCCATAGTATTCCATTTTACGACGTAGTAACTATAACTACTCAGTAGGTAACCTACGTCCCTTTCAGCTACTCTACGTATATTATGATATCAACTGCGTGGGGCCTTACAATTTAAACATTTCTTCAATGAATTCGACCTCCAACACTTGACACAATTTACGTGTCAGTCAATTTGCGTGACATAAAAAAGACTTGGCTTTTAAGTAAACTTGGCGAACATCGTGGCTGACGTTACGTAATGGCTGCCAAGTGCCAAGTTTGTAAATAAGGTCCGACAGCCGACAACATTGAAAACAAACAAAACTGGCACTTACTAAGTACTTGAATATAGGAGATTGAAGGGGAAATCTGGAGACCTCGAATTGAAATGGTTCAAAGAGACCTCTCTATGTGTAATTGGCATATTTTTTAATTCTGGATTCCTTTCTTACATCGAATATTAGTAGGTACATTGTGCATCAAAGTCAAAGTCAAATAATTCTTTATTCAAATTGGAATAGCAACAAACTCTTTTGAATCGTCTAGATATTAAAACTACTTCCGGTTCGAACCCTACACCGCTGACCCAAGAAGAACCGGTAAGAAACTTGGCGGGAATTATTTTTTCAAACAATGATGGTACATTTTAAACTAACATGCATTAAAAAAAAAACCATAAAATAGATTTTAAATAAATTGAAACATCATAATAATAACAAGAGATGTAAAGTCTCTAAAAGTCGGAACATTTATAAGTAATAATTTATAGAGAAGTAAGGTTTCTCTCCGAATAGGTATATAATAATAACATTATATAATGCACGTTTGGAGATGTACAAGGTCTCCAAGCGTAAATTATCGTAATTGAATGTCATGACTTTAACAAACTAATACATATTATGTATGTCACAATTTTTCCTAAAATTGATTATAAAATCAAAGGAGGCAAGTACGGAATTACTAACGAGAGTGTTAGAAGCCCGACGCCGTAGGCGGAGGGCTTTTAATGACTCGAGTTAGTATTCCGCTTACCGACCGTGATGCATACAATGTTTTTCATCACACTTGCGGACAAAAAAATAAGTTTTAACACAAAATATTATTCTATGACGTACAGACATTTCTATTACTCCCTAGGGAATTTCTGTTTTCTATTACTCCTTAGGGACTTTCTGTATTCTATTACTCCCGCTACGCATGCAAGCAATGGCGCGCTTAGACAGCAAGTGTGATGAAAAATCTGTTATAACGTCACTTTGACATAGTTCCCGAGTGGTCTAGATTTCCAACTGGTTGATGTAATTAAACTATAATCGAAATGACACTTCCACAGAAAATATGGTAATTAAAAATATTTGTGTATGGTATCCTCATTAAAAACAGCGTTAATGCGCTAACGGCTAACCATTAGTTATCAATTAAGATGGAAGATAAGGCAAGTAATATCTTCGCTTCACGCTAAATTAACCATAAACTAAACTAGTTAACATCATTATGCTACAAGTCTGAGATATATTTACCTGTACGCTTAGCTCGTGATTGGTGCGACAGTATAATACAGTGTGTAAATCTAATACGGGCGATCAATTAAACCAGGCATGGGATTCATTAGTGTAATTATGGATTATAAGGTTTTTTTTAATTTATTCTTAATAATAACCCCACAGAATTTTTTTAAGATTATCGGAGCAGCAAATGTAGGTGCGAACATTTGTTATTGTTGGTATGGCAGTTATGTCATCTGCTTTTGAAATTAGCTGTCAACGAGTTTTTAACTCGCGTATGTTGCGCATCGAATTATTTTGTATAGAAAATTTTGGTGCTCTAATTTTAAGCAAAAGTTATTTGAATATACTTTTTATGTCGTAAACTAACACCCGTTCAGAGCTTCGCCCGTATTAGACTTACACCCTGTATATAGCTGCGAGAGAGATTTGCAGTCTTTTACTAACTATATTAATAAAAAAGAGACGGATAGTGTATCTCGCAGCGACACACTGTCGCACCGCACCAATCATGTGCTATGCCTACTGGGATTTTATTTACACTCAAACAGTAAATGTAAAGTTAACCGTCCTGTGGACAATAATAGAGTGCCTAAGGTACTGGTCTCACCGCCAGCTACTAAGCTATAAACTATCGGCTATAAACACGAACAAAAGATACACACTCCCGTGCAGATAAAAGAGACACGGCGATACTCGCCCGGCGGTGATGATAGCGGGTGCGTATCATAATGAATACGCACTTTTAGTATAATTACAGTTTACAAACGTTCATAACGTATACTAACGTTAGGTATAATGTATTAAACATCTATTTCCAAATAGTATAATACAAAAATAATATAACGCTAATAATATATACCGTTGTTTAGTCTAACGTACATATTAACGAATTCCGTTTCATATATCAATATAAAGGTATAAAAGTTAAAACATATACTAACATCTGATATAACGATATAAATATAACTGCCAGAAAAGTAAGTTAGGTTAAGTTCTATAAAAACGTATAGGTACGTTATTATTACTTACCCTTTTCAATCCGTTCTAGTCTCGAAACCTAACCAATCCTAGTAATAAATCAGGGTAAAACCGACTTGGATTGGTTAGGTTTCGAGCGTAGTTTCCCGGAGAAATAAAAGACCTACTTACTTTTAATTAATTGTTTACGCATCCTCATCCTTGCGAAACCAAAAAAGGGGGGACGGGGGGGGCGCAGCCCCCCACAAGGGGGGCTCGGGGGGCGGAGCCCCGCGCATTAAAAAATAACAATTTTGTACTTCTCCTACTCTAACCTGGATAGGTTCGTTAGGTACCTTTTATCCCTTAGAGCAGAAATAGAAGCCCCGCGCAGCGGGGCTTCGTCGACCGGTTCCCAGGTCTAAATCGCTTCCTATACGGATACGGCTTAATATACGGATAAATAGTAAATCAATTCAAATTAAATATAATGATAATTCTACAGTTTAATAATTAAAAAAATCGTAGGCGCTTATATTTTGTGTAATATAGTTGTTTTGTATATTAGATTATTTCAATGTTATACTAATTAATCGTTATCGTAAACGATATTATATGTTACGTTCATTATACATTTTACAATTATTCATTTAATAATTATACCTTTTATACGTTATATTTATTACACGTTAGGTATTATACATTTATACAAACTGAATTTATACGTTATGATTTATATAGCATAAGTTCGTATACGTTATATTACTTACCCGATGATAGCTGAGCTAGCTGTCTCTTTACACCTTTTTTCCAAAAACATTTTAATTTGTCGTCAAAACGATCGTCACTATAAAGTTTTATATGAAATACACAAATCGGACGTCACGTTTGTATGAGCTACTCTTTTAAGTTCTTTCCAATTTATTAAATAGAAGATTTGTACACAAATTACTACAATCTACATTTTACTAACAATTTCTTCGTGTATTGTGTCCTATAATGTGAAATAAATTATTTTAACGACAGTCATCATCCCTATTAGGACTTCTAGGTCAAAGGCATAGCTCTACATGCGATCTGATAACTTTTTTGACAGTGCGAGACATGAAAAATGAAAACGTTTTTGGTAGGAAATCTATTACAAATTTCGTTTTGACATGTCTGGTTTCCACCAGTCATTCCTCGGCAATCAATTCTGGCATACATAGGTATTTAACATCCTTCCTTGTTAGGGGGTGATGACTTGTAATTTCAGGTCATTCCCCGATATGCTGTTATTATATACAGGGTGTAATTGATAAGTGTTTACAGGCCATAATTCCGTAAATATGAGAGATATCAGAAAAAAATTAACTGATATCGAAAGTACGTTACCCAATGAGTAAAATTACACTAATAACTTTTTTTTAATAAAATCAGAAATATCTCAAATATTAACTTTAAACCCTTCCATACATTTAGTACGTAACCGTTCATTCAAAGACTAGTTTAATACGAATATTTTTTTACTTAAGAATAAATGTTAGATTAATTATTTCATAAACGGTAGTATTATTATTTTTTTACAATGTATTCCTACAAATAACGAACCTCTAACAGTTTTATCTCTTACGACACCCGACATTCTTTAAGGCTGTACATCGTCATACTAAATGTATGGGGGCGTTTTAAGTTAGTATTTTTAATATTACTTCATCTATGTTAGTTATTAATGTAATTTTACTCGTTGGGTAGCGTACTTTCGATATCAGTTAAACATTTTCTGATATCTCTCATATTTACGGAATTATGGCCTGTAAACACTTATCGATTACACCCTGTATATGTATACTGTGCCGAGTCCGGCTAGGCCGTGTGGTGACGGCAGTAAGAATACATTTGTCACCACCCCAACTCCTGCGGGTGTCGTAAGAGTCGACTAAAGGATTGAAGAGTCACTGACCATTATTTGATAACGATTGATGGGCAGCAGCGTCATCATAGTGGACACATTACTGCGATCGCCAATCCCAATTTAGGTTTTTTCCCGAATATGCTGTTATTACATACCTATATGTATACTGTGCCTACTGAGATACGAGGTACAGTATAGGAAATTGATTTAATTACCTACCATTTCGTACTTTTGACATAGTGACAACATTTTACGTAGGTATCTATCTATTATATATGTCGTCGCCTGGTACCCACATCACAAGCCTTAATTGAGCTTACCGTGGGACTAGGTTGATTTGTGTAAGATGTCACAAGATATTTATTTATTATTTATTTATTTATTTATTTTGTCATTTTTTTTAAATAATATTAGTAAAGGTAAGAATACTTTATCGACGACCTCGTTTACTCGTACGACCAACATTATCGCCCCACAATTTACACAATTGTTCAAAAGTTACTCATAACATTAGCACTGTGGCGTGAACATTTGAACAACCCATCTGGCGAGAGGGCGCGACCACCGCGTGGCACCCACGTGTTCGTACCATCACATTACTGACTGTTAGTGAACTTTATGTTCATTGCAATAAGGCTGACGAATCGTGAAAATATCACGAGGGCCTGGCCTCTACCGCGTAAATCGAAATTCGGAAATTTCGAGGGTTTTTCTCTGTCACTCAAACGGAGGCGTCATTAGAGTGAGAGAGACAAATCCTCGAAATTTGCGAATTTCGTTTTTTGCGGTAGGGCCGCTATTTGCCTTGATCTTTTTCTGTCACCCCGAAGACGTGTCCGTTGGTATGACAGAGACAGGTGATGAATACCAACTTTGAAGTTTGCGGTACTTGCGGTAGGCCATCTGTGTAGGCGTTTGTACAGTCGACGTCAAAGATTAGGGTTAAGGTGCCAAAAATATATTTACACGACCTTAATGTCAAGGCATTAAAGCCGTGTAAATATATTTTTGGCATCTAAACCGTCATCTTATCTTTGACGTCGACTGTACTACAGTCGAAGTGAACTACTAACAATTAGGGTTTTCGATATTTTTTCTGCCACCAGGCGGCGCTATTTTGACTCGGAATTTATGCGGAACAGATTTTTTTTATTTATTTTGGAAAAAAATATTCCTAGAGTAATGGTTTTAAGAATAAATAAACCAACAAGTATTATCATATCAGCCGAAAGACGTCCACTGCTGAACATAGGCCTCCCCCAAAAATTGCCACAATGACCGGTCCTGTGCCACCCGCATCCAGCGGACTCCTGCGACCTTCACCAGTTCATCAGTCCACTTCGTGGGGGGCCTACCCAACCAACAAGTATATGTAATCTTAATTAAATTCGCGTTTTTTACAGCTTGTACCAGTTGTACCTTACGCCCCAAAGTGGCGGAAAATGTATGAAAAACCCTCATTCTTGAACTTTATAACTATACCACCATATGTCACCACACCGCTTACAAAACCTTACCTACATTGCACAGATTATTCCTACTTTCCCATTTTTTTAAATTACTAATCATCAATGCTCGGTGGGAGCGAGCTGCAGTGTTATTCACTAAGGAAACCGCCTTGCTGTCAGCGCTGGGTCAGTGCTGCGGCAGCGTCGAGCCTAAACATGGTATTCACTAATGTACTTTAAACGACACTAGTGCTCGGCGACGAATGCGCCGTGAGCTAGAACTACACTGCGTCGAGAGTTTGACGTTTAATGTATGAACTTCGTATTCTCTAACGAAAAACAGCGACGAGCTCGCCCACAACCTCGCTCACAGCCTCGATTCCTAATGTCAAATCAAACAGCTAGGATTTTAGACAAGGCTGTCTCGACATCGAGCTCGTTGACGAACGCAGCGTCGAATGTGTCAATAAGAGAATAGCATAGCTGTTTTCATACAAAATGTCACGTGATACAATGTCATTTAGTATGAAAACAGCTCACCCCGGCCGAGCATTGCTAATCATACAAATCGATATACACTTACCAGAAGAAGCAAGAAGAGTCCGGCTACGACGACATAGCGCCAGCGGCCACGAGTCACGCCCTCACAGAGGACATCTGGGGACAACACGAAAAACTTTAAACACGTTCTGTGTTACGTCTATTCTTTGAGCTTTCTTCAATCAGAAGATACAGTATATATTTATACACACTTAAATAAATTAATAAACATCTTGGGACATCTTACGCAAATCGACCTTCCCACGGTAAGCTCCATTAAGGCTTGTGATGTGGGTACCTACCAAGCGACGATATATCGATGATTATCTTATCATAAACAACGCTGTAAACCAAAATAATACGTGCCTGCAATTTTAATTTCCTAGTGCTTCATTTTTAGAATTCAAAATAAGACAAGTGTAAGGTAAGTCTTATGTCTTGAGATGCAGCGTTGTTTATGGCCACAATTAATATTATATGTTGACTTTTTTCTTAACGACTTGATTTGTGTAAGATGTCCCAAGATATTTATTATTATTTATTATTTAGTGTTCCGTAGTAAACTAGGAACATCAAACGTTTACACCATAACAAACCTATATGACATTATAGGTACCGATACTTATATTATGAGTAAAATATTAATTGAAAGGCTTTTTGGATAAAATAATATGTCTATCATATTTTGTGTTTATCTAACGGATATATTGTTATATGAAATAGGCCATTAATGTAATATCATTACCTAACATAAGCACTCAGAACACTTTAACACAATAAAATGAAGTCCTATTTCAAAATCCCGGTTTTCTCGTTTCTCGCATGATTAATAATAATAACTTCATAAGATCCTCAGAGTTAGTTAACATTCAAAATTGCTCATTAAATCCGTCAAATAGGCCAAGTATTTTCGGAGCACATTATATTATGAGGCCCCGTATCACGTCGAAAAGGGTTTCGAACAGCGGCCCTACCACGAAAAAGGAAATTCGTAAATTTCGAGGATTTGTCTCTCTCTCACTCCAATGACGCCTTGGTTTGAGTGCCAGAGAACAATCCTCGAAATTTACGAATTTCGATTTTCGCGGTAGTAGGCCTGTGTCTTTACCAATTGCATGCCTACTTGCGTAGCCAAACTAGCCAATATGCCATTCTGAAATTGTATACGATAAACTACTCAATTCAACTATAGAATCGTTTCACTTGCTCGTGTTTCAATTTCATACTCGCGGGTAAACTTTGCACCATTGTATAACAAATAATCACCAAATTAAAAATTTAAAAACAACCAACTTCAACCGATTTCTCTAAGATCCTATCATCTGTGGTTTCCATCATTAGTTTCCTATCATTAAATCCTACTTTCTGAACGCAAATTCTTGTAAATGAATAAAAATTAATAAAAGCGCCATACATGTACCTATAACATTTGAAGAGATCACTCGATTTCTCCAAGATCTCATCATCAGACCCCAACTTGGTGCCAACGGGACCATCTCGGGGTTATACACGTTCGATCATAAAATAAAGTTTAAATCGGTTCACGATTCTCGGAGATATCGGGCAACATACAACAAAAAAAATCAGTCGAATTGAGAACCTGCTCCTTTTTTGAAGTCGCTTAATAACTATTAAAGAAATTGGAGATGAAGGAGGAAGATATGACCAAAACACACTGCGTGCGTCACGCCACGCTCTCAAAAAACGCGTGCTTGACCACCACGAACTTCGAAAATCGAAAATTTCGAGCATCTCGCTCATGACTCACTCTCTCACACTCATGACGCACTCATGACGTGCTCGAAATTTACGATTTTCGAAGTTCGCGGTGGGCCTTTTGACTCTAACTAAGCCTTAGACTTTTTTTTATACCGTTCGCACTCAAGCGTGTACAAGTACAAGCTCGCAAGCGAGAAGTTGTAGAAAGCAACTCAGTCGATATACTTAGCTTAGGGGGGTTAAAGGATAGAGATATACGACTCGTATAGCCTTGTCCCTTTCTCTCGACCTAAACTGAATAGCATTAGTACGTCATGCTACCCCCCAGGGTGCTTAGACAAGTTGCCAATCGCTAACGCTTAATCGTCAATCGTAAATGAAAGGCAGCTACCTGTCTTTGTCGCACTGATATGAAAGAGCGACAGAGAGGGAAAACTACGATACGCTACTAAGCGCAAGCGATTGGCAACTTGGCTAAGCATCCTGACCTCATGGTAAGGGATCGGTTCCGATGGACCCTCGTCACACTTGGCCTACATAATACAGATAAACAAATAATAGCAGGGGATTGTGTGTATGTGTAATGATGTATGACTTAAACACGGCCCCGGGTGTATGCCTATGTGTAGTATAGGATAGATAAATATGGAATGACAAAGGATACATTGACATGTAATCTATGACTTGGCATTTATCGCGCGCTAGAAATAGTACGGAATACCTAACATAAAAAATGGACTGTGCGGTAACAGCAGTAATATAATAATATTTTCAGTTTTAGAAACACCCAATTAGCGTGATATAAAAAAACTTAAACACAATAAAAACCTAAGGCACTGGTCTCACCGCGAGCTACTAAACTATGAACTATCGGCTATAAACACGAACAAAAGATACTCGCTCCCGTGTAAATAAAAGAGACACGGCGATACTCGCCCGGCGGTGATAGCTGATAGCTGGGCAAGTGCAAGTATAGCCGTGTCTCTTTTATTTACACAAGAGTGCGTATCTTTTGTTCGTGTTTATAGCCGATAGTTCATAGCTTAGTAGCTCGCGGTGAGACCAGTGCCTAACCTTGGATGAGAAACGTCAGGTTAAAAAACTCAAACCCAAACCCTCCTACGCGTATACATATAACGCAGCCGGTCAGCTCTATTGCCATGACTGCGAAAGAGTTTTTAAGACCAAGTTTGGCCTGGCCAGCCACATCAGGGCTCCTGAAAGGAGAAATCCTTAATTCCTATGGCCGCCGTCATCGAAATGGATGAGGAGGACTATACATAAATGTCATATTAGACGCTGCACGCGCACGTGCACGTGCTGCACAGTTGCACACCCATTCGGCATTGCTCAGCCTTAACTATAAATAGGGATATAGTTAGTTAGTTTTACTGGGCTTTTTCCGCAGCTCGAGAACCATCGTGCCTTTTTTGTGTGATAGCGGGGTAGCCCTATTCCAACCATCCAAGCTCCTCCACGAAACTCAGCGTATGTTTCAGGTTGCTAAATGCTTCCTTTTGTGTATGTGGAGTCCCCAAGTGCCTACTCCTGTATGTCTCTACCTGTTTACATTCTAGAAGAATATGTTTTGCTGCTTCCTCCTCTTCGATGCATAGGGATATATTATGATTCCTTCAATATGATCCAGACTGACCTTACCTGATATATAGCCTCAGCCCACTCAAGTTCAACGCACCAACAACAATTGCATTCCCGTTAACGGATGCATTGTGTCAGATGCAATAGCGCAAGCTGACGCGTAACACTTTCATTCGATTTGTAGTTTAATCCCACATCGAGGGGAGAGTGGAAACTATCACCATTCTTGGAAGATTTTATTAAGGATGATTAGGAGGACGATAGGATGATACCCTTTATACGGCACCGGTCTCATATTTTTGTACAGAATTTTTCGTACTATATATGGCGTTGAGGCTTGATGAATCCACGATTTTTTCGAGTCTTGTCTGTTAAAGGGTTAAAAAAAAGCCTTTTTTCTCAAAATTTTCGGTTTATCAAAGTTCTCTTTCGTGACCAGAGGAGTAAACAATTGCTCAAAAAAATACATATAAACTAATAGCTCGGAAGGAAGAAAACTCAAATTATCGGAATATACACGCACCTGTACGGGACAGCCCATGGAATGCTCCTTTAGAAATTCTTATATGATTTCCATTCAGAATAGCGAGCTCTTTCGATTCTGATACAATCATCTTGCCTTCGCTTCTGATTTTAAATTAAATAACCCATTTCATTCGAAAAGTACGCCGTGTAATATTTCGCACAAAACCCACGTTACAAATCCACACGAAACCATAATCGAATAAACCCCCGACGGGGACCAATAGAGCCGCGATATCGGGATCCGACATCCGGCCCGAGCATCCGAAGTCCGACGTTCGGTCCTGTCCGGTTCTCTAGGCCGCGTTCTAATTCTAACCGTTGTGAGTATCGATATGAGATATCCGAGGTAGGATACCTTAGAGGTAGTAGACCTAGATACCTTATTAAACAAGCATGGTAAAGTCATGGGAGAGCTCGGCTGCCCTACGCAGAAATCAAGTATCTCGAAATTTATCAAAATATTTTTTTTTACATTATTCGATTCACTGTATTAAAATACATTTTTCAGTATTTTATTTATTTTTTACTACTGAATAGTTTTGTAGTTATAGAACTTTCAAAAATCCAAGTATCTTTTTTCAACGGGGTATTCTACGCTAAAGTCAAGTATATACCCTAATTCTATCTTGAAATCAGTGATGGGCAAAATGTAATCGACTAACGATTAACAATTAAGATTAACTTAAAAGTAATCGATTAATGATTAAATTTGACGATTAATAAATCTTAATCGTTCTTGTTCGACTAACTTAATCACGATTAAATTAATCGACGATTAAATACGAGCGATTAAATCCATAATCGATTGTTTAATTAGATTTGTTTTTTTCGATTAATATCAGGATTTTTTGTGAGTCGTAAATTCCGGTTACCCTAATAGACTTATACCTGAAGCTATGTATAACAATACCTAAGACTTTCTGCGAGTATTTCATAATCGTGGTTACCTTTGGTAAATAATATGTCAAAGCATTCGTCAGTTTTTGACAAGTGGCGTCAAAGGATGTTGAACGATAATACATTATTTTATTTATGCACTGTGTTGAAAAATTCTTAATCGAGTAATTTAGTCGATTAAAATGACGATTTATTAATCGTTAATCCAATTCTGCGATGATTAAGTTAATCTCAATTAAATTAATCGCGATTAATTTGTGACGATTAATTCTTTAATCGATTAGTTAGTTGATTAAAAAAATAATCGATTAATGCCCATCTCTGCTTGAAATCAAGTATCTTGCGAAAGATACTTGAAATTCATATAGATTGCTAAGTTACTTGACTTCAGCGTAGAAATATTGATATAAATCGCTAAGTTACTTGACTTCAGCGTAGAAATATTGATATAGATCGCTAAGTTACTTGACTTCAACGTAAAAATATTGATATAGATCGCTAAGTTACTTGACTTTAGCTTAGAAATTTTCATTTTATTAGGATACCAAAACCTTATATTTATATTTAAGTATTTGAATTTCGGGTAGAAATTGTCCTGTGGTACCTTTTTTAAATTAAACTTTTGAATCTGCCTGTTTTTTCATACGTTTGTCAGTCATAGGTCGTATACGAGAAGTGTTATTTAAGAGCTTATTATTTGATAACTGAAATGTTTTCCTGACCGTATAAATTATTTATAATGAAAAGACGCAAAGAATAGGTTGTTATATAAGGAATATTTTTATTCAAATGCTCGCCATAAGGCAAAACAGATAGTTTCTATATGTTTAGAAAATAATAACTAGGATAAAATTCGAGAATTGGGGTAGTTTCGACCACTAGGTAAATGTGATGAAAAATAATAAATTTTACACCTTAAGGAATTTGTTATTGAAAAACGGAATTTGTTATTGGTGGAAGATTGCTTCAGAAACGGACATAGGACTGTATTTTATAAAAATAATTTTAATGAATAAATAAAGTAGTGGACTTCTTAGGTTTAAAGAAACTTTATTCTCAAAAGAATTACAATTAATTCGCTTATATGAGAATTACAAAAGTATAGAAAATAGTTTTAGCATGCAGTATTTAACAAATTTCTTAGTTTTTTTTTTATCGATATTAGTGGGTAATTTATAAATTGATAAGCAGGCGCACAACCGGCCGTAGATAAGATCGCTCGGTTGCTCGGGTCTGCAAGTGTATTGATGTATGATCTGATGGATGCGGCATATTGCGATGTATACAAGATTTGCTTACAAGTTAATAATATTTAGTAAAAAATTGTTTCGAATGTAGTAGATTTTTTTTTTAACGGGGTTATTTTTATTAGTTCCTTGTTACTAGTTTTTATAATATAAATATATTTTTAATTTTGTTAACATTATTTATTTATTATGATAATAGGTACATGTTCAATAAATTGTGTGCTTTATTGACTATAACGGCAACATTATTATGAACATGTTCTTTACATTTGGTTTTAAAGCAGCTTAGGGTCCTCAGATTTCTAATTTCAACTGGTAGTTCGTTATAGAGCTGTGCTCCTTCGTTTGTTAGATTTCGTCGACCATATAAAGTTCTTGATTGAGTTCTTCTTCTTAATTACTAAATTAAAAATCAATGTCTCAAGAGGTAGAGGTGTCAGAACAGCTAAAAGAAGAGATTTTGGAAAAGTTAGTGCCTTTAATGCCAAATAATTAGCAACTATTTTGAATGCACAACAAGAAAATTTTCAATCACTCTGATTGAATAGAGGAATGTGAACTAGTTAGTACAGATGTTTGAATAAGGTTGATGTATATGGATACCTTTATCTTTATGTTCTGTACCAGGTGTAAGTAAAAATATAAATTCATTTATATATATTGTATGTTAATTTGCAGATTAATTGAACAAAACTATAACTTTTTATTTTTACGTCTTCCACGTGTGCGTCCAGATATTCTCCATAGACTGTCGGGTTTGAAGTAGGGCTCGTGGTCGTGACCGTGATTCGTGTAACCGTAGCCGGATCCCCGTTGCCGTGTTACACGGCCACGGTTTTAAGGCCCGTTTCCTGCGTGTTACACGGCTACGTATCAATAAAGTTACGTATACACGTGTACACGGGGATACGTATCTTAATTACACGCAGATCCGTTCCGCCTGCGTTGTTCAGTGACGATTCGATGCGTTGTCTTTAAGGACTAAGGAAAACGGATGAGAATGTTCCGTGATATTTGTGAATCTAATTTAGTGGTTACCTAATTGCCTTTCTAACATAAAGTGCGATAACTTAGTTGTACTTAATTTCAGTATGATAACGTGTATACGTACTGAGATTAAATTTTACATATTAATATTTTACTTTTTAAGGTAAGGATAAGGAGGGCAGAATTATAAAATATAGATATTTTCTGAGTTCAATATTAATAAAAACTGACACGTTGTCATATATTATTTACCTAATTTAATAATGAGATGTGAACGGAAGTTAAAAAATACATAACACAGTGCGGAGTAAATATTTTTTCTTAGTTCTAAATATCATAATTTAAGTTTTTCTTTCGTGCAATAAAGTTGATATAAATAAATACATAAATCTATATTGAGGGTACCAGACAACGATTAATCTATACTAGGAAACCCATAACTCAGGAACAAAATAAATGCGTCATAAATATACAAATTTAAAGCGTTATTTCCTACAAAATAAGGAACTTTTAAAATATAAAAGGATATTAAAAAGCAATATAATTAAAAAATACAATATACTAACTCATTGGATGTCGTGACTATGACGGGAGATTTTAGGTGCACCGCTTTCAAATGCTTTCCTATCGATCCTGTTGTACCACCACGACACGAAAACTCATTGTTCGTACGATCATTGCACAAAGTGCATAAAGCCGTGTCACCGACCCTGGTGGCATAACTCCACACCCAACTGATCTTCATTATTAATACACTTTAAAAACGCTATCTTCTCACTAACAGTAACAGTAAAAATAATAAAAAAACAAGTAATTTAAATTCGACTAAGCTCTCGCTAAGTCTGTCCGGCCTGCAATCTTATTAGTGACTAAACACGTATAAAACCAAAACCCGAAATTGCCCTTTTCAAATTTACTAAAACATCCCCGCTTATCTATATCAAAACTAAGATGCGGCTATTTCATTCAACTTCACAAACAAAAGGTGTACCAGGTAAAGCCCAAGTTAACATATTTATCAGTAAAATTACCACGTGTGGTCAATTACATCGCAAGTAACAAAAGCGAATCTAAAAAGGGGATATTAGATATCTAATAGACTTTGATAAGTAACATATCCCCCAAGCTATCTTCAATAACGCTTATAGATAGTCTATAGTAAAGTGGGCACAACCTTGTAACTATTCATAAAACTCCCTCTAGAAACCACGAATAGACAGAGTTTAGCGTTAAACATTTTCAATTAGTCTTAAGGCATTCTTCTAGAATCTTTCTATACTATTTATAGACCACAATGTGCACTAGTAGATAGTTAATAGATAAACTTTAGACATAAACAGAAGTACTTACCTGAGAAGTTTTAAAACCAAATGAACTCAACCCTACCAGCTTTAAGAAAGATTTTAATAGAAATAGACAACGACACGTAAAATGGCGCAGATCTCAAAATAATAATGCTAAGGTAATATTACAACATGGCGTGACAAATTTCTAACTTCTTATTTCATAGTTTTCATCGGCTAATACTGATACCTAAACACGCAAAACTTAGTGCGGATGAAAGTCTCTCGCGGAATTTGTGTAAAATTCACTTTAAATAAGAGCGCCCGCTTGAAATGTAATATTTATTAAATAATTAACCAAATATAAAAATATTTTAGTAAAAAAAATTTTTTTTTGGATTGTGGTCATATGTTTAAGCCATTTGTTTTATTCATTAAATTGTATATTAAAAAGTATAGGATGATTGTTACAGAGAATACATTCATAAAAGTACAAAAACAAGCCAAAAAATAGTTCGCTACAATAATATCACAAAATATTAGGCAGTAAAAATGGCGTCTAGATAAACTTGTTTATAAAAATGATTTCTTTAGAACAAACTTTCTAAAGAATAATCTGTAGTATAGCTCTAGAAAATGACAAGACAATTTTTACTTTTTGCATACTAAAGTTCCTAGTCGAGGAATAAACTGGTTTATGAGTGGTTTAAGATTACCTATAAACTGACATTTTTGTAAACTGTTTTAACTTCTCACAGTATTTCTAGACATCCAGCAGAAAACTGGCATTTTGAGTGCGTTACGAATCATTTTGGATGGATTAATGCAGAACCAATAAAAGAAAACAAACGACTTTAAAATTCATTAACATCTGAAGGTTTGCAATATGTTCATTAAGTGATTTTATTGAAATAAGCCAGAATTCAATTTTAGAGTTTTTGGACGTAGGTACCTAATCCATTAATGTTAATATCAATATACACTATTTTGCTTTCTGAGAAATGTATACTTTAGTCCATGATGCCAGTATTCACCGTTGCCGATTTTTTATTTCTATTGTTCTTGGGGTTTGCCGGCCCCGTATTATAAAGTTACAAGTTACAGGAACCTATAATGCACTGTGATCTATTACAAGGTCGCGTTTTATAAAGTTACATTTTACAATTTTGCTGTTTGCCTCTCTTTCTAGCCAATAAGAGCGTGCGTTAGAGAGGTAAACAGCGAAATTGTAAAATGTTACCTTATAAAACGCGATCCAGGTGTTTTATAAATACACAAGTAATATCTACTGGCGAGATGGACATCATTATTTAAAAATAAAAACTCTCATAAGTAATCGTATCCTTATACGAAAATCATGCCTACTACCGTGAAAATCGAAATTCGTAATATTCGAGGATGTCATTCCAACGAAGGCGTCATTATGGCCCGCCCACGATATTGGTCTAAGGCGACCGTCGATCGGCTTAGCGGAAAATCATACGTGCGAGAAGGAGTTCCCATATCAGCATCCCGCTCCAACTCATGGGTTCGCTCGCCGCCGGTCACCTTACACCAATGTCGTGGCCTGGCATTTAGATTGAGAGAGACAAATCCTCGAAATTTGCGAATTTCGACGTTCACGGCGCAGAACAAAAAGAAAAAAATGGAATATCTCGGCAAGGATGTTCTATATTTGCGTGGAGTCCATCCGCTTGTTGAAGTCGTACGGCGTCCCACTCCGAAAGTCCAAATTTATTTGGGGCGGAAACAGCTTCGCTCAACGCTACCGGGGTACAGTCAAGGGCATTAATATATACATACAACTTTAGACCTTATGCTCTTATGTAAAAAAATGTAGTCATAGTCAGCAGCCCTACCGCAAACTTGGAAATCCGCCAATTTCGATCATTTTTCTTTGTCACTCCAATAACACCTTCTTTGGAGTGACAAACACTAATCCTAGTTTGTGGATTTCAGAGTTCGCGGTAGTTGGCCAGGGAATTAATGAATTAAACAATATTCTTCCTAGAGTATGTGTGGCTGCTCCCGCGTTTCCGTTAGTGCAGCTGTGGCTGGGTCGCATCCCACGAAGGTGGGACGGTCGTTGCACCGTCATTTGGGGACAGTGTTGAGAGGCTATTGAAGGAAAATTTGCCATGGGCATGGCGAGAGAGAATACAAGGTGCCCGTGAGGAGAGGGAAACATTTTAATAGCATATTCCTGAGACTAAAAGAAGCAAAAAATGTTAAATGAGTTTTGGTCAAATCTTTGGTATTGAAAGCCTCAATACACAACAATAGGATTTTATTCATGAAACTATCGCAAAAAATGCACTTTTCGTTTTTTTTTCATTTGCTAGGTTATTAAAGTTTTTTTTTGTTCATTTGATGTCTGTCAATGAAGTGTGACAAGACTAAGACATCATGGTAACAAAATCGTTTCCTAAAATGCGTTTATCATAGCGTAAAGTGTTCATCAGGGCTAAAACGATTTTAGGAAAAAATCAAATTTTCCCTTAAAATAGACTCAATCCAGAAAACTTCACATGACATTTTTAACTCCAAACTTGGTCAGAAATCCGCTGTTGATTTTTTTCCCCTTCCTCATGGGCACCGTGTATGCCAGGCTACGAATAATCTCTCAGAAAGCAAATCATTTCAATAGTATTACGAGCGAACGTATGTTGTTAACGAAATGCGGTTACAGGCAGCTACAAGTGCAGTTTTCCCAGTTATTTATATAGACTCAGGACATATGACAGTTTTTGTTACAAGTCTACTTTATCTACACTACACTTGTTATTTACAATATTTTTATAAAACGCTTGTTCGATTATGAGTTTAAAATTAATAAACTCCCGTATTTTGTAAAATTGTAACCTGTTACTTTATAAAACTGAGTGTTCTGTTCTGGGATCCTTTGTTAGATCGGGTTGAAAATTATTTATTTTTTTAAACAAGTCCTTCAAAGCCATGTTATACCATGCATTGCTCACCACTGGCGTAGATCATGTTTGAGGTAATGAGGGTTTTTGATACTTTTTTTGCCGCTATAGAGCGGTGAGATGACAGCAATGTGGCCTAAGGTTCGAAGAACTATCATAATAAATCATCATCATCATATCAGCCGAAAGACGTCCACTGCTGAACATAGGCCTTCCCCAAAGATTGCCACAATGACCGATCCTGCGCCACCCGCATCCAGCGGACTCCTACGACCCTCACCAGGTCATCGGTCCATCTTTGTGGAACTCTCTGGGGGAGGCCTATGTCCAGCAGTGGACGTCAATTGGCTGATGATGATGATGAAGTACACAAAGAATGCCCTCGCCGGGATTTGAACCCGGAACCTCCAGCTTCGTAGGCAGGGTCACTACCAACTAGGCTACAGAGGCTGAGGCTTAGATATACATCCACGTGTAAACAAATATTATGTAATTTTGACGTGTAATTATGTTAATGAATAAATTAATATGAATTTTTCTATTTTTTTTTAATTTGCTGAGTCTCCGACGAAAGCCATCAGATCTTTTCTTTTTTTACTGTCTCCATTGCATAAAGCCAGCCGATCTAGTAAAATTGCATTTATTTATGTAATTTTTAAGCAAATAAACCCTGGAAACACTATTTCACTAACACATTATAAGAGTTTCTGAAAGATATCTACAAAAGTAGTTTCTCTAGACTTTAGTCTTTATATAAAGAAACATAAGAGTACCACTAGCAAATACGGAATATCTATAGAAAGTTTAATCTTAACATTTACCAACTTATCTAATAAAATACTGGAAAATAGGTGCCTTTAGGCTTTATTGGCAATTTATAGAATATTATAGCTTAAGATAATCGTTATATCTAAAAATGTACTTAAAATAAGTGTTATACAGAGCAAATTATCTAAAAAAAATCAAATATGAGAGAAAATGTACTATAAGTATACATTTTCTTCGTAGAAACCATTTATAGAAAGCCCTTATCTAAAAATAAACTACGAATAGACTATCAATAGATAAATTCGTTCTAAGCCTTCAGGCCCATGTTACTTGGGAGACAAACTATTGTTAGCCACTTTGCGTGTGCAAATTCTTAGTATAGGTCTTATCTACAAAAGGGCCGCCCTGTCAGGTAATAAACTTAAATGAACGACTGTATTATTTTTTATGTATAGCAATTTGGCCAAATATTTTTCAACATTCTTTTTTAATTTTTCTATCTGGTGATTCAAAATCACAATATAAATTCTAATCCATAAATAACACCGTCACTTGTTATATAGAACACAGTACCTACCACGTTATTCTATAACGTAAATCGATACGAAAAATGCAAGTCTAATCAATAAAATACCGTTCGTCCCGATTCAGAGTATAATACTCAATACGTACTTTAAAAACAAGCTGTTATTCAATAGTAGGCCTTATTTGTTTGCATAGTAATTGGTCCGGCCGGATCCATGCCACGAGCAGTCGTTGCCAGAACGAAGCCAAGATTCGTAGATACGTATACAAACAAAGATTCGGGTACGTATCTCGGCGTGACTGTGAAATTCGTGATCTTAGTACCGCCGGGGTTAAGAACACGGAGCTACGGTTCGGCGAATAGTACGTATATCGGGAGCCCTAGTTTGAAGTTCTTTTTTGGTTAGGTATGTAAGGTGTTTCCTACAATTTAAGTAATTGATCTAAATTTTCAAGTATTTTTGTCAGAAATACATTGTTCCAGAAAAAAACTCATATACCCATGAATTTTAAAACAACTTGCATTCAAACAAAACAGGACCTTGTTTTCCATGAAATACTCCAATACCTACTGCATTAATACCGAAATAATATATTTAACACAAACATGACGTACACATAATTATAGGCATCTAAAAAGTAGTATAAAACATGCTTGTGTTTATAAACTTATCAACAAGAAGCCTACCAAAGCACTAAAATATAAACAGATACTTGTTTCTTTGTAGAAAAGCTTTAAAATTATATTATCGCATTCTAGGCAGAAACCTGTTTTTGCGTTTTAAAATGATTGTGCTCATAATTTAAAAAAAATAAATATAGTACATTATTAATGATATCTTGCATAATAAAAAACGGCTATAATAAATGCTATAATTTAACTAGTAAACATGTAATCAAGAAAAATCTAAAAAAAAACGTTTTTTCGCTCTTCTGTAAAATTTGACAAAACACAGATACTTGATTTCTGCATAGGGCAGCCGAGCTACAGTAGAGTCGATATTAAGCACTTATTTTTCAAGGAGTATGACTCAAAACGTAACATTAAAAAAGTTCTACGTTTTTTTTATGAAATAAAACTATGATAAACCGACGTTTCCATCACTTCACAGGGTTCGTGGTCTGCGGGCGACTGACTTTTTATAGAGTTTCTTAGCAAAGAAAATTTTACAACTCGAAAACCAATTTTTCGTAGTACCGGCGTATATTCTGATAGCACAATACGTAAAGAATCTAAAAAAATTTTTGCAAGTCTAGGTTTTAATTTTAATCAACCTGTATTTAACCACGTATTTAACCTGTTATCTAACAATAAACTAAATAACAATTTTCGTAGTAAAAGTTCTGTTAGTAAAAAATAGTAACTATTAACTTCTCTGGAAGTGGGTTTCGTGGAGGAGCTCGGTTGGTTGAAATAGGGCTACCTCGCCATCACGCAAAAAAGGTACGATGGTTGTCGAGTTGCGGAAAAAGCCCAGTAAAACTAACTAACTAACTTCTCTGGAAGATACTTGTATATTTTAACTGCCATCCTGTCTAAAATATTGTTGGTCAACTAGGCTACGGAGATTATGATTTGGACTACTATCTGGCCCAGCCGATAACCAAACGACAAAACGGATTGACCCTTTCACGTCAGCAATTTCACAGCAAATCGCAACTCAATAAATCAATGCAAGGGAATCAATAGAGCCGCGATAGCGACGGACAGCGGAGATCCGACATCCGGCCGCGCGTCCGGCGTCCGGCATCCGGAACGTCCACGGGCGCGCTCTAATTTCACAGCTGGATATTTTCTACCGACTCATTGTAGGTATTAGGTATGGCAACAGTATTATAAAGTTAAGGTCTTCGCACATTGTAGCAACACAACGGCAACTCTATGCCAAATATTGAAATTAAACCCATGCATTACCTTGACAAAGATTTATTCATTCTGACATGCTGTCAAGAGTCACTAATGGACAACGCGGTATGAACGAGTAGGCAATGCAAATGGTTACTCGATACACGTCACACGTCAGTCGTAAACGAATAGTCGCCGTGTGGACAACGTGTGGTCATTGTGTGACGAACGTGTCGAGGTTGACTTTTAAAGTACGATGCGTAAGTAGACCACTCGTCGTACAGTAGTTACTTTATATTTTTAATAGTATATTATAAATAAACTGGATATCGCGGCGCAAAAACGATGATAATGAACAAGTTTTAAAATTAGATTATCATTCACACTGTACCTATAGTATGCCACGCCACTTAGGCACCGGACATACGCAGATTAAAATAAATGTTTTATACGCGAAATCACTTCACGACTACATCCTCTTAGGAAGCATAATGATGAGGCGTGATAAATTATCCAACATTATTATTAGTTCCTACAAAGTTATATGAAAACTTAAAAAGTCAAATTACATCCTTAGGAAATCTGCAATATTTATGAGTCGATATCTAATCATTATTGGTGTTTTCCGCAATGTAATATACCTTTACCTCTTAAGGTGTGATGCACAAATTGTTGCATGTAGTAATCTTGCGTAATTATATAACCGTTGATATAGCCTTGTAAATAGTAAATCGCTAGAAAACGTCTGCAGTTACTGGCGCGGGCAAAAAGTTGCTCGAATCGCCACAATGGCTACGGGCAAGAGAAATCGTGTCTCACAATGCAATTTGGAATAATGTTTTACGAAATTAGTACTCTATCTGTATTATTTTTTGCGATTGACAATATTGTATTCAGTACAGATGGTGCGACTGCGTTTTTTAAGTGGTAAATATTTTATTAGGACAAATATCTGGAGGGCCATGTACCAAGAGTTTACTCATATTTATTTTCCATCCCGCTCGTATTCTATTGGCGCGATCGCGAGCGAGCCGGATAGAAAGTAAATGCGCGTTAATTACACCTCGGCAGCTCATGGTAGGCACACTGTACTCAAATACGTCGTACGATACACGTGCGAAAAGGAAATTCGTGGCTCGTGACGATTCCTTTCGGTCGCGTTTTAATTTATCGACACTCGTGTAAAACTTGCTTCTTAATGTACTATTTTCTACTCTAGCCCTTTTATATGTGAATTTAATAACTGGCAGAAATATTAAAAATTACACATTTTAACATTGTTGTGGTATTGCATCCACTCTGAATTTTCATACAATATTGTAATGTTGTTTTCTTTAATTTCTTAGTGATACAACCGAACGAACACGTTCTGCCACCACAGAAATGTTTACATTTAATTGGAATAGTGACAAATGTATTCTTACTGTTGTCACCACCCGACGGACAAAACAAACTAATCAAAATAAATTTCCCGCAGTCATACTAAGTCAAATTCTTTAAATATAAACTTAAACCAAGACAATATAAACTTAGGCGATGATTACAGTCACAATAAACAAAAACACATCTTTTTTAACAATTATGTTAAACGGGGTGTAAGTCTAATACGGGCGAAGCTCTTAACGGGTGTTAGTTTACGACATAATAAGTACATTCAAATAACTTTTACTTAAAATTAGAGCAACAAATTTTTCTATACAAAATAATTCGGCGCGCAATGTAGAGCAACCCGAGTTAAATACTCGTTGACAGCTAATTTCAAAAGCAGATGACATAACTGCCATGTCAACAATAACAAATATTCGTACCTACATTGCTGCTCCGATAATCTCAAAAAAAATCTGCGACGTCATAATTAAGAGTAACTTTAAAAAAAAAACCTTGTCATCTATGATTACACTAATGGTAATGAATCCCATGCCTGGTTTAATTGATCGCCCGTATTAGACTTACACACTGTATTTATTATCTTTCATAGCCCACTTCAACACTTAACTTTCCAACTCGCGTCAAATTATAAATAACAAAAGGTCGCAGCGTTTATTTTAAAAAGCATTACTCCAACCATCCCTCTCTACCACGCCTTAATGAGTTATGTGCGAAAGAGCGCACGTAACTATTGTGGTTTTGAATGAGTGTTAATGATGGCAGCCATTACTGCCGTGATTGATAGGTATTTTAACGGCATCGGAGAATATTGATTTCGTGTTTTAATTTAGCTTTATTGCTTAACGGAATATGTTAAAGTAATTTGTTCAATTATTATATTGGCGCCTACGGCGAATTGGCTGAATGAATTGGTACAGTACCGATTGATTGTTGCCGATTTCTAAGAATGAACATTTGACAGTTTAAAAATGAGCCTTATACTTGTATATGCTACCGTAGCGCCGCTGTCACTTTTGCTGTTTCTACATATCCCCATGTTGTGTGGATGTATGTCATACTCTAGCAAGTGCTGTTACGTGAAATAATATTATATGACGTTGAGACTATCGGAAAAATGGCGAGTCTTACCTTCATATAGGATAAATATATAACTGTCATAAGGATTAATATATAACTGTCATAAGTTCATTCTTAGAAATTTGTACAAATAACGAATCTCTAACAGTTTTCCTTCCCTTACGACACCCGACACCCGACATTATTTCGTCGGCTGAGAACCAAAAATCAGTATAAAAACTGTCACTACTCTTAGCAACCTCTTATGTCAGTATTGAATCAGAACTTACATTACATACGATCTCTATTTCAAGTAGTATTTGTTACTTAGTGAGATTTGGTTGTCAACCGACGATTTAAGGCTGTAAGTCGTCATACTAAATGTATGGGAGCGTTTTAACTTAGTACCTATTTTTAATATTACTTCTTCTATTTAGAAAAAGTTATTACGTAATTTTACACGTTGGGTGACGTACTTTCGATATCAGTTGGAATTTTTCTAATATCAGGATGCTTAGCCAAGTTGCCAATCGCTAGCGCTTAGTAGCGTATCGTAGTTTTCCCTCTCTGTCACTCTTTCATATTAGTGCGACAAAGACAGATAGCTCCCTTTCGTTTACGATTGACGATTAAGCGCTAGCGATTGGCAACTTGGCTAAGCACCCTGTTATATTTCCGGAATTATGGCCCGGCCACACTTAACGATTACACCCTGTATAGTATTTGACAACACTGGGTAAGAATATTAATACTAACAACGGCACTGCTGGGAGTTCTATATTCAAATTAGGAACTAACATTCATAAACACGTTACAACTCCTAACTCATGCAAATGCAAGTACTATTCGGCAGTTCAACTATTCTACAATATAGAACATAATATATGACCAAAGTTATCCGTGGGAAAATATATGCTTGTCTGCCACCTATACAGGGTGGTTAGTGAGTAACCCGACAAACTTGAAAGGTGTATTGCTGACCACATTTTGAGACTATAGTGTCAAATGAACTTTTCTGGATTCGGCTTAGTTTAAGAGATAATGACATGTATTTCAAAAAAACTATTTTCATCATAAGTCACTGATAAATGCATCCACGATTAAAATTCTTACACTACTTAATAGTTTTCATCTTGATTCATACTCACTGTCGAAAGTTAAGAGAAAATGACAAAAAAAGTAGTTATTCAAAATCCAAATAGTTTTATTTTAAAGTATTCTATAAGCCCACTATTCATGTTTATTTTTTCTTCTGGAGCGATTACCTCAGAAAATATTGTCTTTAGAAAAAAAAAATCTTTCAAGACCCTTATTATTTTTAAGATACCTATTCAATGATACCCCACACTATAGGATTACAGCAAATAAAAAATCATCTCCACTGCACCAGTTGGGGAGGTACCCGAAAAAAAATCTAGTTTTTATTGTACCACTTTGTTGGCATGATTAATATGTATAGCTGTACCAAATTGCAGATTTCTAGTATTAACAGCCACTGAGCTATGCTGCGGACAGACGGACAGACGGACATGGCGAAACTATAAGGGTTCCGTTTTTGTCATTTTGGCTACGGAACCCTAAAAGTAGCCCGCCCTACACAATTATCCATGGGCAGAAGTATCAGTTTCCAGGTAACATTTCATAAAGCCCTTATTCAAAATCACGCAAGTTGGATAAGTTTCAAGTTCCTTAATCCCGCTTCTGATTAAATTCCTCGCCAAGTTGTCGCTAAGTTTGCAACGGCGGTTCGGACTAGTCCGGAGACGTATTCGCATTTCCAAATATATTATACCAACTTGATGCTCGGCGTTTCGAGTTCGACTCTGGTATTAGAGATCAGTGGCCATTCTATGGCTTTGCAGGTACCGGTAAAGGTGCCTTTAAACCAAAAGAGCATTCGCTGTTCTATCCCCCGTTCTACGAAATCAACCAATCACGTTTTGTGTAACGATCGAATTTCGTAGAGTGGGGGGTCAGAATAACGAATGCTCTTTTGGTTTGTTTGAATGCACCTTTAGGTTTTACTCGATACGTAAAGCAGGCTCCAATTTGTGAGTGTGCGCGATAGAACGCATTACCTACGTATAGAGTAAAACCGAACGTATCCTTTACTTTCCAACTCATGGTCCGTCTACTGCACTTATACAGTAGTATCAATAAATATTCTTTAATCCGAATACAACATACGGTTTAGCTGTAGTCTATAAACAAATAAAACATGGAAGCCGCACGACGTACTAAATTGCCTTTCAAAAACGGTCCTGAATTTTAATTGACAAGTGTCACCCCCTCTTGAAAGCATCACAGTAATGAATATCAATATCAACCTATAAAACTTAAACAGCCATTTGAAAATAGTTGTAATTAAATAGTCCATCAAAGTTTTGATTGGCTTTATTCTATTTAAAACATTGTTATACATGTTGCGCCGAAATATGCGCGGTGTTAAGAAAAGCGTTATGTCCTGCTCATCTTCACAGAATTGAACAATTCTTTTTAGGGGCATTATTGAGCTGGCATTAGACGTCCACGTTATAAATATGGTTACAGGCTTACTTAGCCTACGATTACATTTGAAAAATGAGTTTATTGAATTACTAATTATGCGAATTTATCATTTACTAAACTAAATTACAACAACTATGCTCCATTTCCAAAGACAATTATTTTCCTATCAATCACAGTGCGCCTGGCTGATTACCCTACTTCCTTTGTCCTTTGTTAAAAAGTAGAACAGACGAAATTAAAAAATAAATTAGGCGTTTTTCAGTTCACGCTTTCCCAACGACCTGCGATACTGGCCGCTAAGAGAAAAGGTTCTAATTAAGATACACTGGCAACACTGCTAATATATCAAGGGCCCGTTAAAATTAATGGCCAAAGCTAGGCGCATGCGCGGCCGAAGGAAACTGTGTCGCGTTAAAAAGAAAAACAAACGATGGCGGGTTTTCGCAGGGAATTAAGACGATATTTGCTCTCTTAATGGTGCATTCAGACCAAACGAACATTCGCTGTTTTATCCCCCTACTCTACGAAATTCGATCGTTACACAAAACGCGATTCGTTGATTTCGTCGAGTGGGGAATAGAACAGCGAATGCTCTTTTGGTCTGCATGTAACTTTATGGTTTTGTAAATTCGAGGTTCTAATGGATTATTACGGCACCTGGCACATGATTAAAATATTAGGGACATGACATGATATTAGGGACTACGCGCGACATGTTTCAGAGAGCCTAGGTCTCCATTATCAGGCACCGACCTCGCGACTCACGAGTGCGGCGCGATCTCGTATTAACGTGAGTTTAACCGTTTAATTATATTTATAGCTACAGGGTGAACGATATGAAGTGTTACCATGTAGATTTTATTAAGTCTGGTGTCAAAGTAATTGCAGCTTATTATCGGAAATATGTTTTGGACACCGCATTGAAGTCTCAGGCACGCTAACATTTGGGTTGTATACCACAAACATAAAAACGAGACTGAGCTTCGGCTTATAAAGCTCGTAGGAACCAAAAATGGCTGAAAACTGAATTTCACGTGTCATTCTTCCAGTGCAGTGAGTTTCGAACTTTTTATCTAGTATATTTTGAAGAGAATGGTGGGAGCAATTAAACATGCTAGTATAAATGCAATGAAGAAAGCGATCGTATTTCACTGGCACATACCACTACCACTGGATCACAAACGTGCTGCGAGCAAATATTTTTAACCATTTGAAGATCGTAGTCAATGCAAAAGGTAGTCATATTGACTAAAAGTAAATTTAATCACAAATTTAACATTTTCCTCTTGTTTTTTTCTTATTTAAAGTAATAAATTGTTGCAACTAAAAATCGCAGTCCTTTGAAATTGGTAACACTTCATATCGTTCACCCTGTATTATGTCTCACGAAAGTTTAAATTCAGTAAGCCCTTAATTACCTTAAGTACATCACAACTATTAGTTAACTTTACAGATTTAGTAAACGGGCACCTAAATGATGGTAAATATGTGTTGGCCATCTTCATAGATTTCAGTAAGGCATTTGATACACTGCATTATCAGACTCTCTTCTCTAAACTAGAACAAAATGGGATTCAGGGGCCATTGCTGAAATGGTTTCAGGACTATCATAAGAACCGGTATACGTCTGTAAATATAGACGGAGTGTATAGTGACAATGTATTGACAGAAGAAGGCACAGCACAAGGATCTATAATCGGACCGACTGTTTGCTTTTTAATCGATATCAAATCCCTATAACTTGCCCCCAGTTATGCTTACAATTAAGCCAATAAGGCTTCGGTAAGTGACAAACTATGTACCCTAAACCTAAGATTTTTTATTTTGAATAAATAATTGAAAAAAAAAAAAACCTACGTACAATATTGAAAACAACCCTTTTACGTGGTGTAATCTTGAATTAACAGAACTCATATCAATTGTGTGTTATTCAACATAAACTCAATCCGATTCGACATTCGTAAATGTCAAGAGATATTGGTTTTTAAAGGTCAGAGGAATAATGCTGTGAGTTTTATGATGCTATTACTTATTACGTATACGACGGATTTACCTGAACACAGGAAAAATACTAAGAAATAAGGCCGTGGGAAAACTAGCATTGTTATATGTATATCGTATACTTGTATAAGTTGTATAGGTGTACCAGAATCTCATGGCAAATGGGGAAATATAGTAGTAGTAGTAGTAGTTAAAATAAATTATTAAACATTATGCAGGACATAATACACAAAGAAATTATTACTTGTATACTGCAGTAATTTTTACAGTAATTAGTACAGAACTTCTATTTAATAAATTGAAAAGAACTTAAAAGAGTTGGTCATTTGGCAGTACTCATACGTGACGTCACTTTTGAGTATTTCATATAAAATTCCACAGTGGTGAGGTGATCGTTTTGCCAGTTCGAAAAAAGATTCTGATTTGACTTCGCAGTCATCATGCCTATTGTAGAGGGTGGTAATAAAAGGGAAATGGGACGGAACAGTATTGATATTGATACTGTGTTTTGACTTTAAGTTGGTAGTTTAATAGGTATAAATCTAATATCAATAAATTTTGCACTTAATTCGTTAATATGTCTAATTGCAGGAATGACAACTTAATTTTTTTTATGAGAAAAGCCTAGAGTTTTAGATATCACTCAACCAATTCGCAATTTGCATGAATGCAGGCATAACCAAGATGCCATTCTGCATGTATAAGATAAGCGATAAGTCATGTGACCATAATAATGTATGGATATTATCACGTGACTTCGTTCGAATCTGTCATTCTCATACTTTATCAAGCCACATTTTCACTTACTGTTCTGAGCGAGCATTCGTTCGTTCTGGGACAGATGAAAACAGGATTTCACATAGCAAAATGTGCGATCGTCAGCCCACGAACAAGCGAATGCTAGCTCAGAACACTAAGTGAAAACGTGGCTTTACTTATCGCTTATCGTATACGATTGCAGAATAGCATCAGCCAAGATGGACATAATATGACGATAATAAATAAATAAATAATAATAAATAAATATCTTGGGACATCTTACACAAATCGACCTAGTCCCACGGTAAGCTCAATTAAGGCTTGTGATGTGGGTACCAGGCGACGATATATATAATAGATAAATACATATAGATACTTAAATACATAGACAGCCATGACCAAGGAACAAACATTTGTGATAAATAAATACACAAAGAATGCCCTCGCCGGGATTCGAACCCGGAACCTCCAGCTTCGTAGGCAGGGTCACTACCAACTAGGCTACGGAGGCTGACAAATAATTATAAATCCTTTGGAAATCGTTAGTGTGGCAATTTAGTGCCTTCATAAAATTATAAAACGTACTCAGTGCGGAATGTGAAGGCATCTGGCGGCAAACCACGTCCATATATATCACGTGCCTTCCCTTACTGTCCTCCTGCTAGGCACCTAGAGAAACTTGAATCGTATTTTATCTTTATTAGCAATATGTTTCCGCGGGAGAAAGCATATAACCAGGTTATAGGAATACATTTACTTGTTCTAGTGGGTGAATCAATTTTTTAACCGACTTCAAAAAAAAGAAGGAGGTTCTCAATTCGACTGAATTTTTTTTTTTTTTTTGTTGTATGTATGTTACCTGATATCTCCGAGAATAGTGAACCGATTCTAAAATTTCTTTTTGTGATCGAACGTGTATTACCCCGAGATGGTCCCATTGGCACCAAGTTGGGGTCTGATGATGGGATCCTGGAGAAATCGAGGGACCTCTTCAAATGTTATAGGTACATGTATGGCGCTTTTGGTAATTTTCATTCATTTACAAGAATTTGCATTCAGAAAGTAGGATTTGAGGAAACCAATGATGGAAACAAATCGGGAATCTTGGAGAAACCGGTTGACGTCGGTTTTTTAAATTTTTAATTTGGTGATTATTTACGGTCTGTTATTACCATGGTTACGGTCTCCTGAGTAACCCTGGTTTTATGCAAAATTATGTCACTTAAATTATACATTACCTGGTGTTAATAAGCCCTTTCCTTAATGGGCCACTTACGAACATGGACTAGATACATGCATGATTTCATAATTTAAGTAACATAATTTTGCATAAAACCAGGGTTACTCAGAAGACCATAACAATCGTAATAACAGACCGAAAAGTTTATTCAACCGTGTATAGGATTCCCAGTATTATTCCCATATACACTCGGCCTTCCGTAAACAGTAAGACTAGATTCTCTCAAATCCTAGGTGTTGCGGGTGCCCATGGGCGACGGTGATCGTTTACCATCAGGCGATATGTCTGCTCACCATCATCATCAACAGCCTATGATAGTCCACTGCTTGACGTAGACCTCTCCTGTTAACTATGCGTATAATAATTAGGAGGTAAATGCCCATAATCGCCACGCTGGGCAAGCGAATTGGCAATCACAGTAGTCTGTCCACTATGACGACGCTGTTGCCCATCATCTTTTATCAAATAATGGTCAGTGACACTTCAATCCCTTACGACTCTTACGACACCTGCAGGAGTTGGGGTGGTGATAAATGTATTCTTACTGCCGTCACCACGTCTGCTCGCTTGCCTCCTATTCTATAAAAAATCCTAGACCTAGATGTAACAAAACCGGCCTGGGCCTAATGGGCTTTATCCTAATTCCAGGCAAGGCCAGTCGTAGACAATACCTAGCTCAATTAGGCGCTCAAGCATCGGTCGCGATTTATTGAGTACTTCCTTGCGACTAAATCGTAGGGGAACATGAATGTAGGATTAATAATGGATTTGACAACGTTATAATAATAGCAAGAACGAAAGGGATGGTCTTATGAAACTTTTTACTAGTGGAAGTGAAAAGGAACGATAATCGTCCGTCCTTATCACTGTGCCACTATTTTTTGTGTGTGTGTGCGTTAGATGCTAAATGTAAGTGCCAGACAAATGCGTTGAATACGTCACTAAGTGCCTGTGTGGCACTTTCTTCTTAGTAGTAAGTGACTATGTCTATCCCTCTTAGTGGCACACTATGTGCGGCCCCTCGTAGGGGAATGTCAGAACAGTCAGAAGTCTGGGTAGTAACACAGCTTGTAATAAGTACAGTCAAAGACAAAATAAGGTGTAGAGTCGAAGACAAAATAAGGTGTACCTACACAAAAATGTGCAAAAATATGTCCCACTGCACTCTAATTCTGTGTAATACGAACGTCGTAACATATTTATGAGCGGATTTTTCTCAACTTATTTTTGCACTTGACTGTATACAAAAATGTTCAGAAATATGTCCCAGTGCACTCTAATTCTGTGTATTAAGAACATACCTGGGATAACTGGGGGCAAGTTATAGGGGTTTGATATCGATTAAAAAGATTAAAAAGATGTCGATATAATTATAATAAAAGATGTGCTTATCGAACATTCTCGATTACAGTACAGAGGTTCGATGTCATATCTGATATCGGGCCTCTTGTATGCAGATACAATTTAAATATTGATATTTTAATATTAATCTTATATTTTGAAAACTATTTTAAATTAAACGCGTAACTACCCGTTTAAATTTATTTTTTATTTTAATTGAAAAGTAAGCACCTAATATTTATTTATGCCGAATAACATTTTGATGTTGTCATTCACAGTAACATCGATATATTTTTAGTCGATGTAATATTTTGCTACATCACTTTCGTAAAAATGCCCCGAGTTATCCCAGGTATGATTAAGAACGTCGTAACATATTTATAAGCGGATTCTTTCGATACTTATTTTTGCACTTGACTGTACTATAGGTTTGCAGAACCAACTCCAATTTATTGAGCTTGGTCGCTTTCTGCTTGGACAAAACATGGAAATTGGCCGCTTTTTTTTTTACTAGTCAGAATAATACAAATCTGGGCCATTTTTTTAAAATTTGAAAAGCTTGCGATTGTGAATGCAAATCATATAAAAAGTTCGAAATAAAAAAAAACTGGTACGGAAAAATGTTTGGAAAAAAATTTACCTTCAGACTAGTTCAGACCTTCAGACTAACCAAACAAAATCTTTCCCTAACTAGTGTGCAAAAACGAACTTTGCGCACGCTTCGCGCGCGCTAATTTCTCTTTTTGACGCACTTGTTATGAAAAAAATCGCCCTTACACGTGCTAAAACTTTTTTTAACTCGGGTGATTGTCGCCCTCGTTTCATTCGGGCTCCAACTTTCACCCTCACCGAAAAAAAGTTTTCCCGCACTAGTTAGGAAATGTACCATTTTCGGGAACAACCAAACCTAATAGTAGTTATAATTCAATGATCCATAACTGGAGAAGCATTTTGTATTTATTTTCAGTTTTCTAAATCAACATCTTCATGTCCTACATTAACTTTGATGTTTCGAAAACTTCATACAACCTTCCCTAAAAATTTACCTGAAATAAAAAAAAATCAGGGATTTTTTGAAAACTTATCCCTGAACATTTAACTGAAAGAAAAAAAAACTGGTATAAGTTTTAAAAAAAAAATATACAAAATCCTTCTTCCAAAAAATTCACATCCAGTCATTATATTTTCCAAAGAATTATTGACATACTTCATTAAAGGCCAGGCCAGACCGAAATCACGTGCGTATCACCAGCAAGCGGTGTGCCATCTAATATGGCATTTACATAAGATACAACGTGCACGCGACGCATACGTGCACGTGCTGCTTACGCATGTGGTGTGGCCTGCCCTTAAATGGCTATTGACCGCAACCAACTTCTCTTATAATTTTATTTTATTTTACATAACTACATGGAAAACCAACAGCTTAACACATATCTACATACAAGTTAGCAATACAAAGCCAATTACAGGTTCTAACATATAAAAGCAAACTATAACATAAAAAAAACAATTAGGTACCTTACTTAAATTACACGCGCACAGTACCTATATCATACAGTCGGTGGATACCTACAAATTTGGAACTAAAGTACCGAAAAGAAACACACACAAAGCCCCTCGCATGCAGCTGCCAAAATCGTCACATGATTATTTGGCTACATCAATAAACAAATCATTACAAGGACTTAGGATAGATGCGGAACACCTAGGATAACGTATGCGAGCGATCAAGCAAACCTGCGCTAGAAGAAACAATCAGCACCCATATAAGATCGGATCAATTCATATAATATCAGTTCCATCCTTGAATCTATTTTTAGCCTGCTAAATCTGTTCTCAGAATTCAAATTCGATTATAAACTTGTCAATTATCCAAAACTTCGTAAACTTAAAGTGTTCATTGGATCCATTTTAAGGTTTAGGCGTAGGTAAATTAGTAATGAACCACTTCGGTGTCGTCTATTCGCAAATTGTTTCGTATTTTCTGTAGAATGATGTCCAGTATAATTGGAGCCTTAAATTGATACTGTAATTAAATTCTTATTGGTCGCGTGGTGACGGCAGGGACCGGAACCGTTATTTTACAAAAATCTCGAAATAGCCCAATATTTTAAAACATTTTTTCTACTCCCGTACTTTTACTTCTCATTTACAGAGTCGTGAACACACCTTTAAGCCCCTACCTTACATATGTCAAGATAAGTGTATAATTATTGTCTATTCCCCATAAACGCATTCGGGCATAAACGCAGTGCGTTTTTGGATTTTAAGACACCTCGTGTATACAAGACTTAACGAAATACATGGCTGCCAACCTAATTTCGTTGGCAATTTCGGCTTCGCCTCAAATTGTTACCCACGCCACTCACCTTTTTTGACCTCTCTTAAACAAGGGTTGCATAAAATACTATTATACTCTTTATGTATTACTCAATATTTTATGTACTTTACAATACCATATTTTTAAATTACTCCATTAACTTGGAATGTATATTCCGGTTCCCTGCCGTCAGGGACCGGAACCGGTATTTTCTCCATACAAAAAGAACGGTTATTTTTTCGTTCTTTTTCATTCTTTGGTATATAAATTGTAAGTTAATAGAGTAATTTAAAAATATGATATTGTAAATTACATAAAATAATGAGCAGTACATGAAGAGTATGAAACAAAACATTTTAAAATATTGGGCTATTTCGAGGTTTTCGCAAACCAATTTCGGATACCAGTTTCGGCCCCTG
This sequence comes from Thaumatotibia leucotreta, assembly GCA_025490895.1. Lineage (NCBI taxonomy): Eukaryota > Metazoa > Arthropoda > Insecta > Lepidoptera > Tortricidae > Thaumatotibia > Thaumatotibia leucotreta. Next base: position 57,099 of record JALPQI010001569.1, on the reverse strand, counting down.
GGTGACGGCATTCAGAAATAATTTGTCACCACCCCAACTTTCCGTGGTTGTCGTAAAACTCGACTAAGGGATTGATGTATCGCTGACCATTATTTTACTGAAGATTGATGATGGGCAGAAGTATCATCATAGTGGACACACTACTGCCAACCCGCTTGCCCAGCGTGGCGATTATGGGTATATTTAAGTCTTACGCGTGTACGTAATGAGAGAGCCCTATGTCCAGCAGTGGACTGAAATAGGCTAATGATGATGAAATAGACAACAAATATGCGCTATACTATAGTCACTGCTTCGCAAAAATATAAATATCGGACAGTTAACCCAAGATTCAAAGTATCCCCATTTTACGATAGTTTATTATGAAGATATTTAATTTTTGTGATTCAACCATTTATAACACGATTGTAGGTTGGTGAATCACCACATATCTAACAAAGTATAAAAGCGACTGATTGACGGTTTAAAGATTCAAATAATTGAATATTTTACTACCTGCACTTTATGTTTTTTCTTTTATTTGTTTCTTCTTCTTTCTTGCTAAGAGTTTGAAGTGTCACTGACTATTTATCTAAGATGAAAGTTGGGCATAGTGATGTGCCGTCGGTAAATTACGCATTTACGGTAATTCTCATCGATGGAAATTACGGTAAATTACGGAAATTTCTCGGTAACTTACCACTTAAGAATGTTTGGTCATGTTTAAAATTTGTTTACAAATGTCGTGTTTTCAAACTTTTTATTATTTTTCGTGTTGTTTTCTTAACGAAAGTTATTTCACACCTTTTTGCTTAAACATGTTATGATGTTAAATTATTTTATCGATTCACGTAGTACTTTCAAATAAGTATTTTGATGTTATCTGGCTCAGGCACCTATTTATGTGGTAATTTTGTTACTGTGCTCGTAAATCATAAGATCTTTTGTTACTCATCGTGTTATCTAAGGTAGCACTTGCAGGTAAAATTTAAAGGGTTTAGCGTTGATTGTAAATACTATCTAATTAGAAGCTAGGCTATGTCATTGTCCTGAGTTTGGATGTTTCGTGATTGGCCCGTATCTTTTGTTAGGTTCAGGTAGTTATGGTGGGGAAAATAATTGTGTCCCCTAACGTAGAACAGATTCCAGTTTTTTATTTGGACGTAGTTTAGCAAAAAGGATCCAACCTCAAAAAATTGTCATTGAAAAGACTGACTTTTGCTTTTGACAGAAGTTTGAAGTTTCAGTTGATGCGACTTTATACCGGCAGCTCAACAGACAGGTCTCTAAGTCCCTCAAACGCGATATGTACCAATTCCGTACCCAGTGTATAGAAGCCATCGAGCGGAACAAGGGCTCTAAAGTTTTTGCAAGAGATCTGTCTGTTGGGCAAAGCCAGCTCGCCAAATTAAAGACTGAGGATGGTAGAATCGTCACATCCAAATCTGAGCTGCTGAGTGAGATAGAGGGTTTTTATGAACAGCTGTACACGTCAACTAGCAGACACGAAGTTGACCTAGCGGAAGACCTCAGAGATAGACTGACCCGACACTATACAGAAGACATCCCGGACATCAGCCTGTGCGAGATTAGAATGGCTATTGAACAGCTCAAAAATAACAAGGCGCCTGAGGAGGACGGAACTACAGCTGAGCTTCTGAAGGCGGGTGGTAAACCGATCCTTACGGCCCTTCAGAAGTTGTTCAATTCCGTCTTACTGGAAGGGAGAACGCCAAAGGCATGGAACAAAGGTGTGGTGGTACTGTTCTTCAAAAAAGGTGACAACGCTTTATTGGAGAACTACCGACCCATCTCACTTCTGAGCCATGTCTATAAGCTGTTTTCAAGAGTCATTACGAATCGTCTTACACGCAGGCTTGATGACTTCCAGCCTCCCGAACAAGCCGGTTTCCGAAGAGGCTTTAGTACCGTAGACCACATCCATACGCTTCGCCAGGTTATACAGAAGACCGAAGAATATAACCTGCCCCTCTGTTTAGCGTTTGTGGACTACGAGAAAGCCTTCGATTCGATCGAAACCTGGGCAGTACTACAGTCTCTCCAACGGTGCCAAGTCGACTACCGCTATATCGAGGTGTTGAAGTGTTTATACGAGAGCGCCACAATGTCAGTCCGACTCCAAGACCAGAGCTCGAAGCCTATTCTGCTGCAGCGGGGAGTTAGGCAAGGAGATGTCATTTCCCCTAAGCTGTTTATCGCTGCACTGGAGGATGTCTTTAAGACTCTGGACTGGAGAAGGCTGGGTATCAACATAAACGGCGAGTACCTCACTCACCTTCGATTCGCTGACGATATAGTAGTCTTTGCTAAGACCTTGGAGGACTTAAAGTACTATGCTCGTTGACCTCAGTAAAGCCTCCGAGCGAGTTGGTCTTAGGATGAACATGGATAAGACGAAAATCATGTCGAATTCCAACGTAGCACCAACGTAGCTACGAATGTAGCACCAACTCCCGTAATAATCGGAGAATTTACACTCGAAGTTGTAGACGAATATACCGAGGGCAAACTATTCAGTTAGGTAGGTCCAACTTCGAGAAAGAGGTCAATCGTCGAATCCGACTCGGTTGGGTAGCGTTCGGGAAGCTACGACACATATTTTCGTCCAATATTCCGCAGTGTTTGAAGACGAAAGTCTTTAATCAGTGTGTGTTGCCAGTGATGACATACGGTACTGAAACGTGGCCGCTTACAATATGCCTCATAAGAAGGCTCAAAGTCACCCAAAGGGCTATGGAGAGGGCTATGCTAGGAGTCTCTCTGCGTGATCGGATTAAAAATGAGACCATCCGCAGCAGAACTAAAGTAGCCGAAATAGCTCTCCGAATCGCTAAACTGAAGTGGCAGTGGGCGGGGCACATTGCGCGTAGAACCGATGGCCGTTGGGGCGGGAAGGTTCTTGAGTGGAGGCCACGTACCGGAAGGCGTAGCGTGGGTAGGCCCCCCACAAGGTGGACCGATGACCTGGTGAAGGTCGCAGGAGTTCGCTGGATGCGGGTGGCGCAGGACCGGTCATTGTGGCAATCTTTGGGGGAGGCCTATCAGCAGTGGACGTCTTTCGGCTGATATGATGATGATGATGATGATAAAAAATTAAAAATATCATTGAAAACATTAAAGTTTTCTATAGGAAATTTTACCTGAGAACTTTCGCGGAGAGAATTTTCGGTAATTTACGCCCGTAATTTACCGTAATTTTGGTAATAAACTAGTTCCCGCCCACGGATGTTTTTGAAAATTTCTACATAAGTCATGGCTAGTCAACTAAATACTATCCTGGAAAAATAATAATGAAAATGTGTGTATTTAGACAACTTTCTCATTAATTACCGATATTGGTAATCTTACCGAGAAAGTTACCACAAGATTCTCTAAATTCTCGTAAATTACGGTAACGGCACATCACTAGTTGGGCAGCATCATCATCAAAGTGGACATACTACTGCGATCGCCAATTCGCTTGCCCAGCAAGGCGATTAGGGGTATTTAACCCCTAATGCGTTCATGCGCATAGGCTAAGAGAGGCCGTTGTCCAGCAGTGGACAATTCTAGGCTGATGATGAGTGTATGATGTGATGCACCAAATTGATGTAATAATATTACAGCCCACGTTGGGCGCCAAAACTGTCTATCCGTCTCACGCAATGCGTGAAATTAAGTACAAACTTTATATGAATTCGATAAGAAACAGACCGGAATAGATTGATTTAAAGTTTCACGATTATCACTCATATTTTATCGACAAACGAGTTTTAATCGTATAAACATACGTTTAATTTTATCCTGACTTTTCGAACATGACGTTACACCCGTGGTCGCAGGTAGACTATAGCCACTATTGGTCATACGTGAAACGTTAAAATAAATTTAAACGTAAGTTTACACGATGAAGCGGGTCTAACAGACAATAGACCATCATAATACACGTAAATGGAAGTCGTCAATCTTTTACACATAAGTCGTCCACTCAATCTTTTACACAGTTTCATCCAATTCCAGAAAGTCGATAAAACTTTAAAACTATATTCTTTTGCACGTCATATCACATAGGCATTTTTACAAACGCTTACCAAGTCTCGGTAAAGTTCCGAGTAAGGTCTCGAATGGAAACTATATATGTAATATGGCCATTTTCACTTTTAGGGACACCGAATTAACGTCAGGTTCGTAACGATAATTACGTACCATATTTTTAGTAATTTAAACACAATCGGCGTTTTTATATTAGGTATAAATCGTTTAAACACAATTAAAAAAATACACCAATTTTTTTTTTCGTTTCAAACCTTGCGTTCGTTAACCTTACGCTAAGTGGGTGTTCAAAAGTGAAAATGCTCATAATATATTTAAATTAAAAGCAAGGTAAAGGCTTGGATTAAGACATTTAGTTTAAAAACCTCATAGTTTGTTCTCTAGGCATAGGCATACAGTACCGGCCAATAATATATCACATACAGGTTTTTTCAGTAGAACTTTTTTTATATTTGTAAGTGGTTTTCACACTTTACGACTATAGATAGTCTAGGCATAGGCATAGGCCTTTGTACTAGCGATGAAAAAACTTGGCATCATGTTGTGGTTTCTTCATTAAAAGTTTTTGCGTAAGGCATGGATTTCGCAGTATTTTTTTTACTACAGCTATTTTGGCAATATGCTGTGTCTCCCATTGTAATTCACAATACTTAATTGCATTATTCATCATTAAACTGTGCTAAAGTACCAAAATAATATGCTATTTACATGCGTACATGTGCCGCTTCCTCTATACACGCTCATACAAAAAGTCACGAATGTGATATATTATTGGCCGGTACTGTAGATGTTTTTATTATTCTTAAGGTGCATTCAAACCAAACGAGCATTCGCTATTCTAACCCCTCACTCTACGAAATTCGATCGTTACACAAAACGTGATTGGTTGATTTCCTAGAACGGGGGATAGAACAGCGAATGCTCTTTTGGTCTGAACGCACCTTTAGTCGATGGCAAACAGAGTTTTTTCTTCAATGTATACTCTAGCTAATCAGCAAGTCTATAAAAAGTGGTAAATTAAAAAAATGTAGGTACGAATTGTTGAGTGCCCGAGTGTGACAGAAATTGTTGTGGAACTATACCTAAGGCTAGCATATCTTGTGCTTGACAGCAACTCGCGGCCTTAGTCGCTCGTTAGTGAGACATGAACAACGCTGCATCTCAAGACAATACTCGTAATTTGAATAAATAAATAAATAAATATCTTGGGACATCTTACACAAATCAACCTAGTCCCACGGTAAGCGCAATTAAGGCTTGTGATGTGGGTACCAGGCGACGATATATATAATAGATAGATACGTATAGATACTTAGATACATACACAGCCACGACCAAGAAAGAAACATTTGTGATAAATAAATACACAAAGAATGCCCTCGCCGGGATTCGAACCCGGAACCTCCAGCTTCATAGGCAGGGTCACTACCAACTAGGCTACAGAGGCTAACAAAACAACGGAGCAATAATTCCAAGGTGCGTATTATTTTGGATTACAACGTTGTTCATGATAAGCAACGATAAGATGTGCCACTGCCGGTGGTTGTGAAGTTCGACTCTCAAACGTTCCGTGATGAGGAATCCCCAGTTTTATGATCGTTTTTATGCATCGCCTGCATTTTATTGCTCGGGCGATAAAATCCCGGAATCGAGATTGAGAAGATCCGTCTTACTTAGATTTTAAATCTTTACCTTTTCTAGTCGAAAATATTATATAAGCTTGTAATCGGGGATTACGAAATCACGATCGATTTATTAGATCGAAATATAAAAATAAGTTAGAATAGAAGGATCTCTTGAAGCATTTTTTTTTGGAATAGGTTTTTCATAAAACACAGCTTACAAATTTAGAGAGACACGGAGCTATTTAGGATGCATTGCGCTCCTTGCGCTAGCTATGTATAAAAAACGCAGCTTGTATGTTTTATAAAATCTCGGATGATGGTAAGTAACATACAGTAAGGTCATGCGAGATAAATGCAACTGTGGGGTAAATGCAACTATTTTAATTTGTCTTCTAAAATGCTATTTCTAAGAACTTTTTAACCGACTTCAAAAAGGAGGAGGTTTACAATTCGTCGAAATCTTTTTTTTTTTTTATGTATGTTCCCCGATTACTCGAAGACGCGTGGACCGATTTGAAATATTCTTTTTTTGTTTGAAAGGGTATAGCTTCTAGTTGGTCCCATTGTCACCGAATCCAGATCTGATGATGGGATCCTGGAGAAATCGAGGGAACTCTTCAAATGTTGTAGGCACACATGACATTTTTCATTTATTTTCGAAGACTAATCAAGTATTTGCATCTAGTCATGAACATCTTAAGTTGGTGATCTGATGATGGAAGGTACAACTCTTTAGCAATTAGGAGTTGGGGGATAATTCTTTAAGTATAACATATTTCGTGTATTTTGGAAGCTATTTGAGTATTTGCCTTTAGGTGGTCATCCTTTCATGTTGGTGAGCTGATGATGTAAGGTACAACTCCTTGGAGATTAGGAGTTGGGGGATAATTCTTTAAATATAACATATTTCATATATTTTGGAGGCTATTCGAGTATTTGCCTTTAGGTGGTCATAGTCTCATGTTGGTGAGCTGATGATGAAAGGAATAACTCCTTAACGATAAGGGGGGGAGGATCATTCTTTGTATACAGGGTGGAAAGGGACGACGTTCCATCCCGCTACCGACCGAGTCTACCAACCATTACGATGAACTTTCAGTATGGGACCAACATCGAAAGCGAACATAGAAAATTGACTTTTCCATACTATTGAACTCTAACTAATCACTCACTTGTATGAGGGGTTATTATTTTTTTTTAATATTTCGATGTCGGTCCCATACTGAAAGTTCATCGTAATGGTTGGTAGACTCGGTCGGTAGCGGGATGGAACGTCGTCCCTTTCCACCCTGTATAACAAATGTCATACATTTTCGAGATCTATTCAAGTGTTTGCTTAGTAGTTATGACATGTCGGTTAGCGGTTAGTGATTCTTTAAATAATATTGGCATGCTAAGTCTGTTACCTTTGAAATTGTTTTTGTATTCATATAAGTTCGCCAGTTCAGGTTTTATGGCCTACTACAGTGCAGTACATTCTAATTATAAGTATTTAGAGCATACTGAATAACGATTTTATATTTACACTACTAAAAAGCAAAAAATAAAATATTTTAAAAATAAAAATAAAACCGCCTTCAAAAATTCGCCTGAACTAAAAAGCTAAAAATAATTTTGGTTCCTACTTCTTAGGATTTCCTACCCAAACCTTTAAACCTTTTACCCTATTCATTGAAATAAAACATTATGGCTAGGTACCCTACAGATTTCTTAGAAGTCGGTGCCAAGCCAAATATGTTCACTTTGCGAGTACTTATATGTATTTGATAGAGCTTTGTAACTTACTGTCACTCCGGTTATGCTTTCATGAAAATGACTGAGGCAGACCATTCTGTTGATAAAAGCGTAATCGGAGTGACAGTAAGTTACAAAGCTCTATCTAATATATACCTATGAACGTATTCGGCTTGGCACCGACTTCTAAGAAATCTGTAGGGTACCTAGCCATAATGTTTTATTTCAATGAATAGGGTAAAAGGTTTAAAGGTTTGGGTAGGAAATCCTAAGAAGTAGGAACCAAAATTATTTTTAGCTTTTTAGTTCAGGCGAATTTTTGAAGGCGGTTTTATTTTTATTTTTAAAATATTTTATGAAAGATATAATATGGTTTGGTTTATCAAACGCAACTTTTCACGAAACCCATAAGATTAAGAGAGTTTTTAATAAATTGCATTTACCATTTACCATTACCGCATGACCTTATAACATTTTAAGTTTTACACAATTTACGCATTCCGTACTACTTAAATGAAGCTGCGATGCTATGTAGTAAAGAGCAGTGCAATATTAATCTCCGCTTTATGGAAATGTCTCAAGTCTCACAACGCCACCATTGCTGTGTTTCGGTATTCCATAGCACCACTATGATCGTTTTGACAGTTCGAAAAAAGATGCTGATTTGACTTGCCAGTCATCATGCCTATTATTTTGAACTAGCGACCCGCCCCGGCCGCGCACGGGTACTATACCTAAATAAAAACCTTCCTCTTGAATTACTCTACCTATTAACCCTATGTTACTGTCCCTATGTCCCTTTGTACGCTTCAATCTTTAAAACTACGCAACGGATTTTGATGCGATTTTTTTTAATAGGTACAGAAATTTGTAGTGATTTGCAGATTACGGAGGCATAGTCCGAGAGCCGGCCGGCGGGCGCCGCACGTGGTCGCCGAATGCACGTGGTGGGCGCGGCCGCTCGATAGCGGGGAGGCTGCGCGCGGCGCGGGCCCGGATGAGGGCAATGTAACGTAATCCGGAGTCGGAGCCGGGACTATTAGCACGTTTTTAGTTTCATCGATTTTCGACCTACTTAAAAAAAACATCCAGTCAAAGTCAAACTATTCTTTATTCAAGTAAGCTTAATAGGCATTTTCGAATCGTCTGACATTATCAAGAGAGAGAAAAAATCTACTACTGGTTCAAACCCTACACAGTTCCTGAGAAGAACCAGTAAGAAACTCAGGTGGACTTATTCGTCGTAGTCGAATTGAGAACCTCGTGTTTTTGAAGTCCGTTAAAAAGGAGACGGTTAATTGTATCAGGCGTTACTTTGCTATTTTCTGTTGAAGGCTATATTAAAGGATGAACAATATTACTTTGGTATCGCGGAATAGCAAAGTAATATTGTTCATCCTTTTTAATTCAAGGATCAGCAGCCGTCACAAACAACGAAATTCGAAAATATTATCGAAATAAGTTGGCGTAATATGGAGTTATTCATGCACCTGCTTAATGCTAATTTTCTCATAGAATCCATTGCCAGAACTGGACTAAATTTAAATGGGAAAAATCGGTAAGCAACAGGTCAACAGGTTTGAAATAAAAAAATAATCATTAAAATCGTTCACCCAGTCGGAAGTTTTGAGGTAACAAACATTCTACTTTGAAGCCTGTAGCGTCATAAATTCATAATACGTCACTTACATGAACGAAAAATTGTATCACTTGTCGTAAATAGAAAGAAACTCACTCTTGCATATAGCAATAATAGAATAAAATATTTCCTCGTGGACTTTGTGTTAACTAAAACACAAATGTGCTAATAAAACAGAAATTACACGCAAATACCTACGCATTTTTTATAGTCATTTTATAGATAAAGAATATTAATTAGAATAGTACAGTAACAGATAAAAAACACTTCACAACCACACCCTACTCACCATAAAATGTAATTAGTAAAACAAAAGATGTGACATCCCTATACCAACTATCGAACACATGTCCTAGTAAAAAGCTTTGATCTATATTGCCTAGGTAATACAGTAGCTTTTATTTACCTACCGAAAGGTACGGTAACGAAAATAACTACGCACTTCAACTCAAAAGTCCGTATTGCGAGGGTATAAGCGCTTTTGCATCCATATGCGTACATACTTGTTTCGCTAACTGTACGAGACGGCTCATCGGGCGAGGAAATGAGCCGTGTCAACTCTGACGCACTATTATAAGGTAACAAGGTTCACATTAGCGTGACAACATGTTCGGAGCCATTTGACAAGGGCTGCAAGCGGTTAGTTGCACTAATGATGTGTCGTGTCAATGTCTTGAAAGCATCTGCAGATGTTGGACGTCCGAAGTAATTTAGGTGCCTTGGGGATGTCGCGTCTAAACAACTAGTTTAGGCTTAGTTAGCTCTAAGATTGGTCTGGTATTCTGTATACACGACAAGGTATATCTTCCATATAGCAATTTGCAATAATAGAATTATCCACCACCTGATATTGCTCATAATGCCAAAACCAACTGGATTGCATATAGCAATAATAGAATAAAATATTTCCTCGTGGACTTTGTGTTAACTAAAACACAAATGTGCTAATAAAACAGAAATTACACGCAAATACCTACGCATTTTTTATAGTCATTTTATAGATAAAGAATATTAATTAGAATAGTACAGTAACAGAGAAAAAACACTTCACAACCACACCCTACTCACCATAAAATGTAATTAGTAAAACAAAAGATGTGACATCCCTATACCAACTATCGAACACATGTCCTAGTAAAAAGCTTTGATCTATATTGCCTAGGTAATACAGTAGCTTTTATTTACCTACCGAAAGGTACGGTAACGAAAATAACTACGCACTTCAACTCAAAAGTCCGTATTGCGAGGGTATAAGCGCTTTTGCATCCATATGCGTACATACTTGTTTCGCTAACTGTACGAGACGGCTCATCGGGCGAGGAAATGAGCCGTGTCAACTCTGACGCACTATTATAAGGTAACAAGGTTCACATTAGCGTGACAACATGTTCGGAGCCATTTGACAAGGGCTGCAAGCGGTTAGTTGCACTAATGATGTGTCGTGTCAATGTCTTGAAAGCATCTGCAGATGTTGGACGTCCGAAGTAATTTAGGTGCCTTGGGGATGTCGCGTCTAAACAACTAGTTTAGGCTTAGTTAGCTCTAAGATTGGTCTGGTATTCTGTATACACGACAAGGTATATCTTCCATATGCACAAAAGAGAAAGACCGTGAAAGTTTGTGTGCAAAAAATGAGACAATACATTATTAGGGCAAAGTTATGGAATATCGAATCAAGCGACTGAAGCCTGTCATTTTATTTGAATCTTTCTGTCAAAAACTAAAGTTATTATTTTCAGTGACAGACTTCTGTCGCTTGATTCGATGTTCCATAACAATGCCCAATTATTTAGTGGTCCGTTTTAGTAAAACGTCCCACTTAGTCGAAAGTCGAAAGTCGTAGGGCGAAAGTTTGTCTTTTTATATGTTTTACTTTATATATATGTATATGCTTTATATATTTTATGTATTCTGTAAACTCACATTTTTTTTAAATCATCTTAATACTGAGTCAAGTGATTTAACACACGGTACGGTATAGTACGGTATATTTAATTTCAAATTGTTCATGTCATTTAAAATCCAATTTTTAGTTTCCAAACTAATCTGATACTTATTATGCTCAAGCCAAAAACAAATAAATAAATATCATGGGACAATCTGTAACCAATGAAAACAATCGATGGTTTTCATTCCATGTAAATACTGTACAGATTACCCCGTTTCTGCCGTGTGGTGACGGCAGAAAGAATATATTTGTCACCACCCCAACTCCTCCTGCGGGTGTCGTAAGATTCGACTAAGGGATTGAAGTGTCACTGACTATTATTTGATAAAAGATTGATGATGGGCAGCAGCGTCATCATTACTGCGATCGCCAATCCGCTTGCCCAGCGTGGCGATTATGGGCATTTACCTCCTAATGCGTCTATACGCATAGTTAATAGGAGAGGCCGACGTCCAGCAGTGGACTATCATAGGCTGATGATGACTGTACAGATAACTGGTGACGGCCTATATTTATAAGCACACTCACTGAGTAACTTATGCATTTTGTATTACATACTCTTAATGCGCGAGTCAGCATAATGCAAAGCAGAAATGGAGCTGCCAAATTACCATGTCACTCATAAAACTAGAAGATGAATGTACTGACATAATTTATAGCTCTGGGAACATCCTTTCAGTTTGATGAATCATCCGTAGATATATGTCAAAGTGCAGACGAAACGACTACATACTAGATGTTTATATGCGACGTTATCTGGGTAAAGGGACCTTTTGCCGATGACGCTTATGATGTTATATTCGTAAGTTCGTACAACGCCACGAGAGTCACATATTTATACCTCGGCGACACAACGTCTGTGATCAACTGAATCTGATCCCTATGCCATTTTAAACGACTAAAGTTTGCTCGACTATTGACAAACAAATGAAGAGATGCCTGATAAAAATGTCAATTTTGACGAAAGGACCACTCTAAGAATGTATATTATTGTAAGTAGGTACTTAAATCTACCATAACCTAACCTAATAAGGAAAAGCTATCGTAAAAAAAAACCCTATAAAGTGCATTTTTTCAAATAACATAAATAATTTATCCAGGATCCTATCAGGCAGGCGGTAGGCGACAACGCATTTATTTGAATAGAACGTCAAACCTCAATTGAAAATTTAACATTTTACTACATTTACTTTAAAGAAAGTATCAAAACTGTAGAATCGTTACATATTTGACCTGTGCCTACAATAAAACCCCCATAAAATACATCAGATAAACATTATGAGCAATATCAGAGCTAAGGGATTCTTTTATCGCCCACCCCGATCTTTGATTACCTCGTGGCTTTATCCTATGGTCAATGCCAAGTCGGCTGGCATGTCCTGTCCAAATAACCCCCTGCCAATGTCGGTCACGTGACATGTGTCTTATTATCAACACCATAAAGTTGAAAATACGTCTGTGGTACGTCATCTCAGTTGCAGAGGGATAATATCAATTTGGCGCCTTAAAATAGGTCGGTTAGGGAAACATTTAAAAATCCTTTCTCCGCCTCCGTAGCCTAGTTGGTAGTGACCCTGCCTACGAAGCTGGAGGTTCCGGATTCGAATCCCGGCCACGTACCGGAAGACCCACGCTACGCCTTCCGGTAATACATTATTAGTGGTCCGTTTTAGTAAACCGTCCCACTTAGTTGAAAGTCGAAAAAGATAGGGCGAAAGTTTGTATTTTTATATGTTTTACTTTATCTCAGTTGCAGAGGGTTTATCAATTGGGCGCCTTAAAATAGATCGGGTAGGGAAACATTTAAAAATCCTTTCTCCGCCTCCGTAGCTTAGTTGGTAGTGACCCTGCCTACGAAGCTGGAGGTTCCGGGTTCGAATCCCGGTGAGGGCATTATTTGTGTATTTATTTATCACAAATATTTGTTCCTTGGTCGTGGCTGTGTATGTATTTAAGTATCTATATGTATCTATCTATTATATATATCGTCGCCTGGTACCCACATCACAAGCCTTAATTGAGCTTACTGTGGGACTAGGTTGATTCGTGTAAAGATGTCCAAAAAAAAATTATTTCTTTATTATTTTATTTACAGTAAAAATACTACCTTACAATTAGTCAATTCGTCATGAATAGATCGATTGCTAGGGCCCAACACAAATCACGCCGAGGGCAACGCACGGCCCCGCCGGTATATCAGGACTCGTGCATCGGTTAAATTAAATATGGCAGCGAATTATTTTATAGACAGACGCGTATATGTACGTGCAAATGCGAAAAGTCATAACTGTAAATTTACCGTCGAAATACGTAATTTCCCGCATCTGTCTTTGTCACACCAACGAAGGCGATGTTGGATCAACAGAGATAGATACTCGAAAATTACGATTTTCGGAGTTCGCCGTGGTTAATGTTTTAAGCTACTGTACGCTTATCATAAGCCATTAGTGATCGGAACTATGGGGGTGCAAAACTTTAACAAATCTTGTCAAGGACATGAAAGAGCACATACTCCCATAAAATATACGTATCTACATACTTAAACAGTACAAGATTTAGAGATAGGCAATAAAATTAGACACAGATTTTTCGATAACATCCGTATTTTTCTTGGCTAAAGTGTTCTCATATGTCAATTTTGATAGTTTTACCCATGTTTCAATAACTTATGTTTCACAGGATTCGTCTTTATGATTCTCGGTGAAAGCGATAAAGATTCCTAGCTTTGTAAGTGTGAATGACTATTTCTACTGCGTGTGGTTATCGACGCACGTAGATCTGAAAAAGAGTAATCGAAACTAATACGTGTACAGGCACCATCAGATATATCGAGCGGCCAGGGTTCTCACAAACATCTGAGCAGGCTTTTATTGTCATGTCTTTAGAGTGCATGCTCAGATATTTTTGAATACAGTGGATGCTCCGAAAATCTGATGGCACCACCAGTTGTGTGTAGTACAAGCAAAAGTAGGTTGGTGTCTCTATGAGATACGTCATTTTTGAAAGGTGTTGACATTTAAGTGGCTCTAGTTGTAAACGATAACCAAGAGAGTAGCAAGCTGATAAGTATCGTTTGTTGCTTTCCGTCTTATCTACATTTCTATAAGGGCTTGTCCCGCGGACATTTACCTCGTAGTTAGCAAGAAAGTTTTTTCCCATCACATGTGCAATAAAGTACGTAAATTGAAGTGTTGTTAAAAGGAATACTTAAGTTGGCAAAAAATTACATGTCATATTGGCTAGGGGGGGGGGGGGTCCTGAAAATATCACCAAGTATCACCATGGGGGATGGGGGGGTCTAAAATAGGCCAAAATCGTATGACGTGATTAATGGACAAGCCCCAAGACGAAAAAGGACGAACTTATCAGCTTCCTAGGTTAGGAGACGTTTATGTTTAAGGAGATCGTCCGTCGCTTTAATACTGTATGAGGCATGGAATCGAAAAACGAATGAGTAGGTTGCTAAGCAAGCGGAAACGGAACGCAATGAACCGTTTTCAAAGGATTGCCGTAAGGAACACAGGTTATTGGAGAAGAAATAATATTTATTTGCGAAGAACTCGAGTACGTGTTCGGCCCCACGTTGGGCGCCATTTTAGGAACTTCATTTTATATTCACATGAGAATGAGAAATGAACTTCCGTTTAAAATACATTTTCATTTCACATAAACACTTTTAACGTGCTGTTGTTTATTTCTCTTTTTATACGGCAAAATATTATGAAATATAATTATGTGAATGTATATACAATTATTTTAATTATTACACTTTGCGAGGCCAGAATAACATGTATATGTATATGTATATTGATATATCATGACCGACACAGCCCCAATATTCGCAATCATTATGTCACAGCAATAAAGTTGACAGCAGGGTATTAAAAATTAGGTCTCAACAACTCAACATGTCCATTGTTGGAGTGTTTACGATACTTTGAATAAATACAATTACAGTAAAACCAACCTAACTTACTATGGTGCAATAATAAACTATGGTCCATAATTTCAACTCTAAATAAGCATTAGACCCTTCGTTATGGCTTTGGCAAAGAGTTTTATTATGATTGAGGAGTTTTTACCCATAAACACTGAACAGCAAGAATAATACAACAATTAAATCAAATTGGAAGATATTCGATTATGTTTTGAACCACTATAGTTAGGTGTTTTACGGTATCTCATTAGTAAGATGCTAGAGAGGGATTTATAAGCCATATAATCAAATAGACTTAATAAAGCGTCATATGCACTGAATTATTCAAATGTTAGATATTTTTCCAACCAGGAAACAGTGGACATAGCGATCGACCGATAAGCCAATAATTGGCGGCCCGCAAGCCATAATTCACTGGCCTGGAAACCGTTGACTTATGGCCAGGATTCCGATTTGAACATGTTTATTCAGTGTCAGAAATGGGAATCCGGATATATGACTATTCGGAATTTATTGTTTAGCGAATAATGAAATGCTGCGAACTTTGAGGTTGTGTGATTCGTTTGTTGGAATTGGGTTTGGAAAGGGGTAAGCGAACTTTTCTTTGTCTAGAATTTTGTAATTTAAAATAACTTAAATACCCACTTTGTAGTATTTTAAAGAGTCTAATATTGGTGAGAATCTTTGTGGCGAAAGGAAGCGATGGGCAGTGGACGAAGCAGGTTACTGAATGGTGGCCAGGGAGGTAAAGAAGATCTGTAGGGAGACCACAGACAAGATGAGATGGTCCGACGACATCCGCCGAATGGTAACAAAGCAGTGGATGCGACTAGCACAGGACCGAGGAAAGTGGCATAATAAAGAAGAGGTATATACCCAGCCGTGGGTGGCCACTGGCTGAATAGATAGATACCTACTCTGTATTCAGAGTATCGACTCATATTACAATACGGTGACACTTTTATCTCGTTCGGTTCAGTGGGTCAACGTCAAATAGCTTTATGCTTTTGATGATGATCCATAACAAGACATCGCATCGGTGAGTTTAATACATTATCTGCTAATCAATAACGTCATTTTTTGACTTTCTTAAGAAATGTAGGTTATCTTATGATAAGCAGGATACTTTCGAAATTAAAAATTTAAAAAAATACACGAATCGATCTACTCCAACAATATATATGTATACAATACATAGATAAATATCTAAATAGATACTCGAAAACAACCATGACTGAGGTATCCTTACTGGGATTCAAATATCGGATAGTCGCTATTACGGAGCTACGGAGGTCAGAAATTTAATGGATTCCTGCGGAAAATGAGATGTATGGCTACTATGGCTGATGATTAGCTACTTCTACCTACGTCATTATCAACTACATTAAACTCTCCATACATTTATATGGTCTGATGGAGTTTTAACGCAGGCACCAGTCTAGAGAATAACCCATCTTCATGACCTTGAAGAAGAAATTCTACGGAATTTACTATCCACTCTCTTTCGGACTTATTGTCAATTACCAGCTGTGTGATCACTCCGGGCACTTATCCCGAAGGCCATCGTCATAAACTGGGATGTTTACGACCTCAATACTACAATCTGCGCTTGGGAGCGGCGTTCAGCTATCGCTACTTTGATTCCCGGCTGAATCAAATCTCATCTCAGATCTCGTATCCTTTTTCTGATCTAATTTTGAGTATTCGTCGTGTCATAAGTTATAAAGCGTGAAACTCAGTAATGAATGTTGTAATGAGAACCTAAAGGATGAATAAACTTTTTCATCACACCTGTTCCGTAAGTGCGCCAATACGCTGCGGTGATGCGGGCCGTAGGTGCGTCATTACGTCATAGTATGCCGTTAAGGATTTTCATACAACATTACGTCGCACTAGCGGGGTCCGGCGCACGCCGCGCGCTGCGCCGAGATTTCTTTTATGAAAATGATGAAATTAAGTCATCCCTGATTTAGACCATTTTAGAGTAGTTTTGTGAAAATATATTGTTTTTCTCCAATATGCTCGGAAATGTTCGCATTAATGTAGCAAAAACGAAACGCGAAGTACCTTCTTATGTACCAGCTCAAATTAAAAAAAAAGATTTTCATTATTGTACAGTTTTTGCGGCCGCGAAATTGTACTAAAATCCATTAATGTATTGTTTTTTACTTCTTAAAAACTACTTTTGGACTTTGAAAAAAATGCATACAGCCAAATTCTAAAGCCACGACCAAACGCCTGGTCTGGATAGAGCGAGAGACGGCGATCAAATCTATGGCCGTCTCGTTCTATCATGAGTTACAAACGCCTCGGTGTGTCAGGTCGTGTAGGTACGGTTTAATGAAACCATAGATATCGTTACTATTTTTTATGAACGACCATGCATTAAAAAAAAGTTTAGGCGGGAATCATAAGAGATTTTTTCTTTTCAATTGTTATTCAATTTGCAAGAAGAATTACTTAATCGATTGTAATAAATTTTGTTTTATTTCCTTGCATGTTTGGAGAAAAGTCCTATATGTGCCTCGGACGGAAATAGAATTTCGTGGATTCGTATGTAATTGTCGGCCTCAGCTTCGCTTCGTCCGACAAAAAATACTCATCCACGAAATTCGCTTTCCCGGCCTCTGCAATAATGTACTATTATTTACTTTTTTGCATCACAGGTGTGATGAAAAACATTGTGTGTGCCACGGGCGGTACAAGAATTACGAACTCGTGCTAGAATTAAGCCCTCACCTTCGGCTCGGGCTTGAATTCACACTCGTTCGTAATTTCTTGTTTACCGCCCTAAGTACACAATGTACTATTTTTATCTGTTATTTCCATCGTTAGTGGTCTCCTGAGTCACAATCACTATGGTTCTATGCAAAATTATGCTACTTAAACTCGTCAAACATACATTTTTCTGATGTTACTAAGCCCTTTCCTTAAAGGGCTATCTACAAACATGAACGATATTCATGTTTGAATAATTTTGCATAAAACCAGCGTGAATCAGGTGACAGTATCTAACCATGGCAATAACAGACAGAAAATAGTTGATTCACCCAAATACAAAACATATTTTTTTGTAAATCGTTTCAGCGCTTACAGATAACTCATTGTAACTATAGAAAAAATATACATGTCTTAAAATGCACTTGCATACTGCATACATTAAAATATAACAACAATACGTTCGTAAGACTCGACTAAGGGATTGAAGTGTCACTGACCATTATTTGATAAAAGATTGGTGATGGGCAGCAGCGTCATCATAGTGGACACATTACTGCGATCGCCAATCCGCTTGCCCAGCGTGGCGATTAAGGGCATTTACCTCCTAATGCGCATAGGTCAAAAGGAGAGGTCTACGTCCAGCAGTGGACTATCATAGGCTGATGATGATGATGATGAATACGTTAAACTCGAGATTTGTGAGTGACTTTTGAATTTAATTTAAAGTTTTTTTGATCTCCTTTATCATATGTAGAAAAATCTAACTATAAATAAATGGAACGTACATGACTCAATTCTGTAACTGTACTGTTACTAATGATAGTAAGCAAACGCATTAAAACAATACCGTACCCTAACCCCAAAAGTACCCGCGACAAATCGACAACGCAAGAGTCGGCCATATGCAACTAAAACGACACCAGCTGTTAAAACATTTCCGTTCAATTCTAAAACGTCCCAAGAACCAAAGACTCAAGCACTCGGATTTAACATTTATGTAAATGAAATTGCCCAACTTACCAAGCAACGACCTTTAATAACCCGAACTTAGCGATGTTGCCAAATGGGATATCAGTTCAAATCGCGACAAAAAAGGAAAGTTGCGTTCCATTTTCTGCAACGGCTTTTGGCTTTAACGTCGACGTTCCAAATATCAATGCCAAAAGCTTGACACGTTTGCCGTTTATTGTTGTATTGTTTAACAATCGGTGCTGCGGACGGGTTTCATGCCAATCAGATACGATAGAGTCAGAGCGGTATAGATCTATAGTCTTGCGTCGACAGTAGATAAAATCCGAAACACGTTTAAAGTGGTATGGTATGATGATGTAATGAGAAGGATAGAAGATCATAATGAGTAAACAAGTCTTAAATATCAACATCAGAATCTGTTGGTGAACTCGGTATTTTTTATTTGGTAGGTTTACGATATGACATGACATCTAATATTTAATATCAACACGAGGTTGAGAAAGTAAACCCCTGTGACCTAGATGTCTGTCATTAACCATGACGTTAAGAAAACCCATTTAGAGGTCTCGTCTCGGCAACCCAGAACAGAAACGCCTGCAGGAAAGTTAACGATACGAGTAAGAGCCGGCCCAAAATTAAATGAGAAAAGGAGAGACAAAGATACAATATGTCGTCTTATATCAGATAATATTTCAAATCGATATAGCAACGATCCAGCATCCTCAGTACAATGCTTAAAGGCCTATTTTGGGGTTTACACATCAATATGTGGCCGAAAATGTTATGGCAGATTATCACTTCCCAAACTATTATTGCCATAGTTTAATTTGGCGGATTCATCACATGTCGGTCAAATGAAACTTGGCAAATAATAATTTGGTAAATGTTGGTATGCCAAGTGAATCATCAGCGAAAAGTTGGGCAAGTGATATTCGGCAAAATGAAATTCTGCGAAAAGGCAGGAAACCCTATTATAGACTAAAGGTTACTTGGTTTTATATAGATTACTATTACTGTGAATATTTTCTTTTAAAATGCAAAAAAATAACATTAAGTCGTGTCCCATACAATTACCATATTACATGAGTATCGTGAGCAATGGTCATGAAACGCGATTTGAATAATCACAACAATAGTTAAGTACATTTGACAGAAATAGGCAATATCTAAAACTTTTACCAGCGTTCTCCAATATCCAAGGTTCTAACTTCAAATTCAGTAGTTAAAGTTATAACTAAGAGTATAACACCAAGTTACAACTTCAAGGAGTTTAGGGCATCTAGAGTGTTACTCCAAAATAGCCTCTTGTCGAACTTAGAGTTCTCGCCACTTGGCGAACTAACTTCTACTTCAATACTTATTTGCATCTTTGATTGGCCTCGCCAATCGAGGCTTCTTTACTTTTTCTAAAAAACTTGTTCATTTCACATTCTCAACACCTAAATACATTTCCAAATCAAGCTTTAAGCTTTTCGGAGGCAGACCTAAATGATTTGGCTTCTAAATCATCTGAATTCTCGTAACTTCACATAATCCTTATCAAGAACTACCATTAGGTATTTACTTATTTAATTCAATGTGTGTAGGAATTCACCAAAATCTCTCAAGCTCTTAAATAAATGATGATGATGTAGGAATTATAGGAATATAGGACGTGTTATTTGAAATAATACGTCCCGCAGAGTTTCTTGCCAAAAAAAACTACATCTGGGGTCAGTGGTGTAAGGTTAGAACCGGAGATATATTTGTAAGGTAGAATTTGTTTTAGTGGCTTCTTGCAGTACCTTACTAGAACTTCCCGAATCTTCAGTAGTCTTCGGTAGAACTGTGATGCTTACCTGAAACATAAAACATGTTCTGAATTGAAGCAAAAAGTCTGTATTATAATCTGTAACAATCTAACGAATATTTAACCATTTGTTATCCCAAAATCATGATATTGAACTTTGTTAATCAGATTTCAGATTTGGTGAAAAATCCGACTAAATAATTATTTATTATTTTTCATTTTATCTTCACGTGTCTCCTCAAGCGCAACAGTTCTCGTGCAATTTTCTGAACAGTTTCGGTAATTAAAATTACATACTAGTAGTTAGTTTTCAAAATGCATTTGCACAAATGTGCAGCCAACTATTTTCCTTGTGACACCTTCCTCAACACATTTTCTTTAAATTTTATCTGCAGATTCATTAAACTAGTATGTCCAATTATATGAAATAAATAAAGTTACTAAGATTTAAACAGTTCTTCCAGTATTAAATTCTGGCTTATGAAAGTCTAGAACGTAGCCAACTGTCTGCCAATAATCTGAGTATTAATTTCTCGGTCGTTGACCTTTGAGCTACGATCCGGCTCGAAGGACCAAGGGGCGGTAAAACACGGAATGTCATCGGATCCTCTGATTTTATGTGACACTGGGGTTTTTATATTGATTGCTCGTCACCGCTTGATTACTTTAGCTGTGTTTTGAAATACAGTTTTGTGGAGAAATCTGAGAAAGTGCGACTGGAAGGGGACGTATATCTCAACTGCAAGTACTGCAACCCTAGCACATCTTGTGTTTGACAGCAGCTCGCGTCCTTGTTGCGGTTTCAGTTCTATGTATTAAAAAAGAGAAGTAGCCCCGAGAATCACCCCTATTATTGTCAAACTGTCAAGGCAGAATCCTCGTATACTATCAACTCGTAGACACACATTATACAGTAGTTATTATTATGCCGTTATTAATAAACAGCCAAGTAAAATATGTAATACTATACGAAGCTAGTCTAGACGCCCTTAATAAGGAAAATATAACAAAGGGAAAGGGCACTGAGCGTAAGAATCAAATAAAATTTAATTATTTTCCCTCGACACATAAACATTAAATTTATTTTAATTTACTCTCACAAACTGTGCCTAATTTCATTTGAAAACGCTAAAGCGATCTTATTGTGAACACGATAAAGCTTAAAGTCCAAAGTTCCAAGGCCCAATATCGTAAAAAAATTGCCAAGAAAAGTCTTGACATAAAGGCTAGCGTCACTTGGCGTGTTACCGCATGTTCTCACTTCGTTATTTATGCATCGTAACCGCGGCGTTACCACGTTGTTGTTCATATGACACGTTAATTATTTCGATACTTACTAGTACTACTTAGATTATATACATACTCGTACATACAGTGTGTCCCAGGGAGAAGTGACCCGCTTCCTGGGACACACTGTATAAGTCATACTAAACAACTTTTACTATAGGACCAAAACGGAAACCGCGAAAAATTTTTTACCTTTTCATACATTTTGGTTGCGTCTCCATAGGGTCAGTCACTTCTCTTTGGAACTGTATTATATCGGAAATCTGCGAATAAAATTTTGTTTACGTGTTTGTCTGTCAAAACTTTCAGTGGGATTTTAGGATGTAGGTTTTATCTAAATGTAAAACTTTTAACTGTTTAATTAAGGTTAGTCTGTAGATGGCAGTAGGAAAGCGTACCCTGGGAAAGGCCGGTGTAACGAACATAATAAATAAGAAAAATAATGTTACACTGGATTTTTTTTTTCAATAATACGTGTATTTTGAAGTCAATTTATATTTAGAATTATTTTAATATTTAGTACAATTTTAATGTTATTTTTATCGATTTAAAGCATTAAGTAAATGTAATTTCTACGAGACATAATATTAGTGATATTAGACGCAGTCACCATCTTTATCTTGGAATGTAACGAGTTGAAGGATATTTACGAGTATTTCGTATTTTATACATGTTTGATGGCAACTGTAATCTCAATTTCCTTTTTCAGACACGAGGAAGTAAAATTAAAAGCTACCTTAAAGCTCTTAAATAACCATTCGTCCGAACAATTCCATTATTGCCGGCCACTTAAATTCATTATCGTCAATCATCGATAAAGAATCGACTATCGAGTCACAATCGACTGGGATCCGAGCACTCGATTGTCTCCGCTCCGCTTCATCAGTCTTGTTATTTACTACGCTTGGAGTACGTATCGCTTCACGGGTATAATACACGGTGCTCGTGAGCATTCCGAAAGATTTTAATGCTGAATTCCTGAGCATATTTGGAGTATTTAATGTCATATAAAATTTTCTGGATTCGGCTTGGTTCCAGAGATAATTAACCTTTTTTTGAAAAAAGTTTTTCGATGTAACTCGTCATAAAACTTCTTTTTGATTACAATGCTACCACAATGTGTTCTAAGATTACCACACCTTTTGCCTGACAATCAAAAAATAAGAATAGACTTGACGAAAAAACCTGTACCTAAAAGAAACAATTGAAATAAATTATTTAAACAAATTGTTGTCATGATAAAAAGTACTGGAAATGTTAAAAAGTATTCAAAGAGACTAAAAAAAAAAGAAAAAAAAATTTTTTTTTTTTGGTGGAATTTACATTAGGTCTCATAATATTTTTTGTTTATTTTGATGTCTAGAATGCATAGTTAAAATCTTTCGGAATGCTCGCGAGCACCGTGTATAAAGATAAACCTATATGAATGCATACAGATATATCGAAGCGGCCAGGGTGTTCATAAATATCTGTGCAGGGTGGTTAGACAAGTTGCCAATCGCTAACGCTTAATTGTCAATCGTAAACGAAAGGCAGCTGTCTTTGTCGCACTAATATGAAAGAGTGACAGAGAGGGAAAACTACGATACGCTACTAAGCGTTAGCGATTAGCAACTTGGCTAAGCATCCTGGCTTGTATTGTCATGACGTTTGAGTACATGTTCAGATATTATTCAGCACAACGGTCGCTCCGTTATATCTGACGGCGGCTGTACCACGAACAACGATAATCGAAAATTTCAGACATGTCTCTGTTACTCCAATGACGCGTTAGTTGGATCGATAGAGCTAGATGTACAATAGGAATGATGACCGGTAGTTAAAATAAATTATGCAACAAATAATACACAAAGAAATTATTATAAATACGAATACGGAGATTACACTTCTATTTAATAAATTGGAAAGAATTTAAAAAATAGGTAATTTGGCAGCATACAAACGTAACGTAAGGTCACTTTTGTGTATTTCATATAAAACTTCATAGGGGAGATAGCTTTGACAGTTCGCAAAAGAAATTGATTTGTCTTGTCAGTCATCATGCCTATTTTCGAAGTTCGCGATAGGTCCTACTGCGATCCACTTCTCGAACGAGACGAAACCCCAATTGCAAACGGCTTACACAACTACCACAAAGTAAAATTATTAAATCTGCTAATACGGCCTTTTTGGTCATATACGTCAGTTGATTCGTAATTAAGATAAGTAACTCATAAGCAGGGCCCGTAACTTTCATGCCGATGGCATCAATTTGACGTCACGCTCCATTTAGGGTGATCCGAAATAGTTTTATTGTTAAATATTAATCATTAATCGTCAATCATTTTAATCATATACAAATAACTTCAAAAGTAGTCTATTTATACGTGAAATAAATAATACCTACTTGATACGTGCTTTACGTTAAAGAGAAATTCCGTTTTCTACGTAAATATTGAAACGTGCTAACAATATCATTAAATAAAATGTATGTATAAAAACAAATCAAATAATTTTACTTACGTTTCACGTATCAAGTAGATATTATTTATTTCACGAGTAAAATATACTACTTTTGAAGCTATTTGTACATGATTAAAATGATTGATGACTAATGATTAATATTTAACAATAAAACTATTTTGGATCACCCTAAATGGAGCGTGACGTCAAATTGATGTCATCGGCATGAAAGTTACAGGCCCTGCTCATAAGAAAAGGACCACAAGGCAAATCTACAAGTAGTCTTTCCCATTCCTAGGCCATTTTATACTGGAGAAGAACAGACAAGCGTGACAAAGTCAGAATAGGTAGGACACCTCGACAATAAGAGCAACGTGCTGCCAATATCTGAACGCGTCACGTTTTGGAACGCACCGATTTGAATTCAGAATGCGATATATTGGACCGATTTTTGAACGTCGAATACTGGCCAGTAAGAATTCGCAGTTCGAAAATTGGCTTTTGCTTCCAACGATTTCAATGCAATGACACTCGGTTAGTATTATTACGTTTTTCGAACTATGGAAGGTTCCTGCGTTATGTTATGTTCGTGAAATGTATTCTCTATTTCACGTTTCCAACTCAAGACGTTTTCAGAGTTCCGTAGTATAGTTTCACCATGTCCGTCTGTCAAAATCTTCGGAGGGCCATATGTACTGAAAAACGTCGTACGAAACACTTGCGAAAACGAAACTCGTAACTCGTGTCGATTTAAAGCACTTCCTACTGTCGTGCTTTCATTTATCTCCACTCGTTTCTAATTTCATGTTTTTCGCACTTGTATCGTAATGTACGTAATTAGGGGCTCAATAAAAACAAAATCACAATGTATTGCGAAAGTTAGTCATACAAACTATATGGGTTACTTCGTAACAAAAAGAGTTACGTTAAGATTTAATTTTATGAAAGCTGTTAACTATGTAGGTACACATTTGTAGCAATCGACCCAACTAATAAAATTGCTGCTTAGTATGAGACTAGAATTGTCTTTAACTATAGATCCAAATCCGCTTGCCCAGCGTGGCGATTATGGGCATTTACCTCCTAATGCGTCTAGAAGCATAGTGAATAGGATAGGAGATACCTACGTCCAGCAGTGGATTGAGATAGGCTGATAATGTGTGATGTGATAGGTCCAAATAGAAATGTCTTGAGGCAAAACCTAGTTCTTTAGAGCTATATTCGTCAAACTTTGGACTAAACTGAATTTTTCTGTTTTCTCGCTTTTTGGCAAAATTGCGTTCGGCGTTCGAGGTCATAAACTTGCATTACGAGTAGATAATGTTTTCTACGTTGTGAACGCGAAATGGAGACACCGGCATTTTTCGGCACAAATAGAATAGAATGGAAAAATGTAGTGCCTGGAAGGTAATTTCTGTCGGCTCTTGGCAAGATATTGCGAGAGATGCGACGCAGATAGCGCTATCAAACCTCTCGGCGTTACATGTCCCCCTGGTAATATTATTATGTGCAGAATGTCACTGATTTTTATACTATAAGCATGTTTTATTATTTTTAATGAAACGGGACTTAATCACGTATAAATATGCTTCGACTATTACCTTCGACGTTTCGTTAGCAGCAAAAAATTAATAATGTTCACATTTAAGGACAAGATTCAAAATCGTAAACAAGTGTTGAGAGCCGACTGTACATATGCCATCATTGCATGCATTCTAACGCCATGTGGTAGTACCCCAACTATTGGTCAAAAAGGACGACCTTTCTTTATGAACGATAGATCAAGTCATAAACAAAATCATATATTAGGCACAAGGCACAAATCGCGGCCGTACAACTTACAGCTAGCATGTCGACATTTCGTTGACGCGATTCAGAAATCGCAATGCTTGGTACAGCGCCATCTATTGGTATTCTTACCTATCTATTGGTGGGCCTGCTCAGATATTTATCAGCACGCTAGCCGCTCCGATATATTACATGGCGACAACAACGCGTATGTATACCTACATCCTTTATAGTTGTGGAAATTTGAATAAAAATGCGGCTATCGTTACCCGATAACGATCATATCGAGTCAATGCTGGCGCTGCAATAAAAGCCATTCGGCGCTGGAGATCGCCCAATAAAAGAAGAATAGGTTTTAGACATCTAATAGAGCCATTCTGCTGAGCTGGGTTCAATACTGAAGTTGGTGAGGAACTTTTTATTTTGATACCACTATTTTGATGGTAAGCAGATACCGAAGACGCCTGCAAATCCAGGGATTTCACATGGATATTGGTTCTCTGCCTTTTCGTTGAAAATGGTATTGCCAAATTTCACTTCCCACGCAACTTTTCGCAGAATTGTCATTTGGCCGAATTTCATTTCCTAATTTTACATAATCCAACCTTTTTTTTTTTTTTTTTGTTAACCCAGGGGAATCCGTTATGGATACCACCCGGCCCGGGAGCAGCCGGATGGTTATGTCCGACTCGCACGGACTAAACCCCTGGGGTGTTCCGCCGCTCGCTCTGTACGCGGGGTTTCGGGAACGCTGCTGCACACCTCCGAGAACCCCGCGAGCGTTGCCCTTGCGGGCCCATCTTGTGGGCTGCTTCAGCAGCCTACTCCGCCGATAGCACCTCGGAACACTTGAGGGCTATCCGGCTCGGGACCTCTCCAGGCAGATGACGGGACTCCCGACCCAACACCCGCAGGTCCCCTTTACGGCAGCTGCATGCGGCCTGCAAAGGCTCTGCGCCGCCGCCCTACTCTCCTGCGGCGCTGAGGGAGCGCATCCGCATCGTCCTCGCGCGCACGTTCTGCTACCTCCTTCTGCGCCATAACCTCTGTGCAGAAGGTGGCCACCGCCTCCCAGGCCTCCTTCGCCTCTACCATACGCCTCACCAAGGCTGGCAGGGACAGGTCTCCTCCTACGGCCGCGGACAAAGCAGCGCGGGGCTCCGCCCATGCAGGGCACTCCACGCGCGTGTGGTAGGCTGTGTCCACGGCCACTCCTCCACAATGGTGGCAATTTGGATTTGCCTCTCTTCGTACAACATCACACTGGTACCTGCCGAAGCAACCATGCCCCGTGAGCATCTGCGTGAGGTGGAACGATGGTGCACCGTGTTTTCGTTCAACCCATTTTTGTAAGATGGGCTGAATGGCGTCCACTAGTTCCCGGCTAGCTCCCGGGATCTCCAATCTTTCTGCCCACTTTTCAAAGAGGCCGTTTCTGGCCTCCTCCCTCCACTTTCTGACTTCTCGCGGGGCTGGATGGTTGTCCCGCGCTCTGGCCTCGTTTACCCTCCAATACACTTCTGCCAGCGTTGTAGCTTCAAGGTCCCAAGGCGGGCATCCGGCCAGCAGACAAGCGCTTATGTAGGAGCAGGTGCGATACGCTCGAGCCACCCTGAGTGCTATGGCCCGCTGTAGTCTCCGCAGTTGGGCCGCAATCCGAGCACTCAGTTTGTCCGCTCATATTGGCGCTCCATACAGCGCCATCGAGCGTACCACCGCCACATACAGGCGCCTGCTCGCACCTCTTGGTCCTCCTTTGTTTGGGAGAATCCGGCCAAGTGCACTAGCTGCTGCCATAATTCTTGGGGTTAAGCGCCGGAAGTGCTCGTCAAACTTCCATCGACCGTCGAGGACGACGCCTAGGTACTTCATCGACGACCCGACGGCGATGGAAGTTCCTCCGACTGTGATAACGGCCCCTGGTGGTGGTGCGTTCCGAGGCCCATGAAACACTAGAGCCTCAGATTTATGGAGAGCCACCTCCAGGCCCAGAGCGCGGATGCGATGCACCACGTGTGCCACCCCTGCCGTCGCGATGTACGCCGCCTCGCGATGCGTCTTGCCACGGGCCGAAACGAGGGTGTCGTCCGCGTAGCACGTGACGCTAATGCCCCGTATAGTGTCACCACGAAGTACCCAGTCGTAACCGATGTTCCACAGGAGAGGGCCCAAGACCGAGCCCTGTGGAACACCACACGACATTTCCCGCCTGCCAATCCCAGTTTTTGTTGGAAAAACCACAACGCGCCCGGCAAAGTAGTCCGCCACGAGGTCTTGTAGGTAATTGGGCACGTTGTGGTATTTCAGAGCGGCCTTTATTGTTTCCCAGGGCAGGGTGTTGAAGGCGTTAGAGATGTCCAGGGACACGGACATCACAACCCCGCCCCGGAAGACTTCCTCCTGCGCAAAGTCCCTAACTTTGGCGATGGCGTCCAGCGTCGAACGGAGCGGACGAAAGCCATACTGGCGGTCGCTCAATCCCGGCTGCATGCTTCTGACGAGACGAGTGGCGATTATACGCTCAAAGCGCTTGCCCATCTCGTCGAGCAGCACGATAGGGCGGTAGGCCGACGGCTGATCAGGAGGGCGCCCATCCTTTCGGAGGAGTACCAACTTGCCTGTTTTCCACCTTTGGGGGAACCGCCCCTGGGTCATGCAAGCAGTGAACAGGTCTCCGACTCGTTTCTCCAGTTCACTCAGTGCTATAGCCAGGACTCGTCCGGGAATGCCGTCTGGTCCAGGGGCCGTCTTCTTGGAGCGGAATTTGTGGACTGCGACGGTAAGCTCGGCTTCCGTCACCGGTGGTACTTCCGCCTCCACTGCTTGTGGGGGAACTGCAGGTGCCATTGCTGGCGGGATAAATTCACCCCTATCGGGAAAGAGGACACATACGACCCGGTTTACAAGTTCTGGCTCGAGACTAGTTGTCAAAGGGGGGCCCAAGGCCGGAGCTTTTGCCTCACGGACTTATACGGTCTGCCCCATGGGTCCCTATTGAGGGTCTCGAGCCACTCCTCCCAAGCCGTCTCCTTCGCTTGCGCTATGGCCGTCTGAAGGGTCTTGCGAGCAGACCTATAGTTGTTATACAGGGCATCTTCTTCCCCATGTTCCCTCGTTTGCCTCCTTCTGTATCTTGAGTACAGGCGACGCGTGGTGACGCAAGTGTTCCGCAGTTCCCGGAGTTCTGGTCGCCACCAGTACATCCGACGCTTCGGCATCGAAGGTTTGGCCCTAGGCATCGACGCGTCGCACACACGGCCCAGAGCGTCGTCGAGGTTTTGTACCTCTTGGTCAACCTGTATTGGTCCTTCTGGGATCGTACTGGCCCCCCAGGCCTCGACTATAGCCGCCTCTTTGGCGAGTTGTCTGTCTATCTTGCTGATGACCCACCTCCGACTGTCCCCTGCAGCGGGTCGGTTTCCCGGCTGCTCGGCACGTGTTGCAGTTGGGGTAGCGACGTCGAACCTTATGTACCGGTGGTCCGATAAGGTTTCTACCTCAACTTCTACCCTCCAGTTTTGAGCACGGCGGGCTAAGGCGTTGGATGCGAATGTAATGTCAACTATGGATTCGCCTTGTTGCCTCACGCACGTGCTCTCCGACCCGGTGTTGAGGACAGTTAGTCCCAAAGTTATCGCCCACTCCTCCAAAACCTCCCCTCGGACGTCTGTCGCGGGAGATCCCCATGTCGTTGCCTTGGCGTTGAAGTCACCAGCAACTAACATGGGGATGGGGGAAGTTTGTCTGACCATGGCTTCAATTTCGGAGAGGGTAAGCTCAAATTCTGCAAGGGAGCGGCTTGGTGGGATGTAAACCCCAATGACCGCCATATCACCTATGATAGTCAGAACGAACCCTTTGCCTCTCACTGTTCTTCCTATTGTCGGGGATCCAGCTGCGACAGGAACTATGATTGCAACTGAGTTGTCCAAGTCCCCTGCCCAGTCGCTTCGGTTCGGGATGTAGTAGGGCTCCGAGACAACGGCCACACTGATCCCACTTTCAGCCATTGTCTGGACTAAGAGGTCCTGAGCACTGGCACAGTGGATTATGTTCGCCTGGAGATATTTGGAGGCCATATTATTGTACAGTGTCCATTGTCTCCGCCAACTGGGAAGACAGGGTGGCTACTGGGCCTACCGACGTCTTCTTTCCACTCCTATTATTTGGGCGAGCTTTGGAATTTGGACACCCTTTGCCGCCAATGGGATGACCTGTCGGCTTGCCGGCTGCCTTGCAGATGGCACAGCAGGCTTCGGCAGTGCATTCTCGTGACTTGTGCCCGGCTTCCCCGCAGCGGTAGCACAAGTTGCTGCGGTCGACCGGTTTGTCACATTTGGCACCTACGTGACCCGCCTCTAGGCACCTGTAGCACCTTAAGGGTTTAGCGTCCAACAGAACTACCCTTGCCAAGACCCACCCAACTCTAAGCCGGCCAATATCGACAATTTTCTTTGCCACGGCTACAGGGACACTCAGCCAAATTGACCCAGAGCCACTCTGGCTGCGTGAGATTACGCCGGCCTTGATGGCGTCAATAGTACAATCCCCCTGCGTGGCCACAGCTGCCACCACTTCATCGGGGGTTGCAGAGTCATCCAGCCCAGTGACACGTATGTCTGCACACTTTACCGGCCTTCGTACTTGGACTCCACTGGCGCCGAGAACCTCCCGTAACTTATTGGCAAGGGCATCTGCCGCTGTACTCGCATCGGGCGTGTCAGGGGGTAGCTCCAGCATTCGCGCCCCGGTCACAGTCGTGCGGAAGCGGACCGCAGTAATGCCAACATCCTCCAGTTTTATTTTGTTTTTGGCGTTAGCCAGGACCGCTTCGTACGTGACTCCGTTTTCCACCGCCTCCGGCTTTAACGTC
This sequence comes from Thaumatotibia leucotreta, assembly GCA_025490895.1. NCBI lineage: Eukaryota > Metazoa > Arthropoda > Insecta > Lepidoptera > Tortricidae > Thaumatotibia > Thaumatotibia leucotreta. The sequence goes on along the minus strand of JALPQI010001569.1, from coordinate 26,312 downwards.
AAAGTGATTGCGGCTGTGCGCGGAGGTTGCAGTTTCCTTTTCTGCGCTACTGTCGTGGTTTTGGGGTGTTGCCGTGTGGTAGGTGCAGTCACCGTGACCGTTTTTTTGGCTTTCCGGCCTAGGGCGTCTTTCCAGCTGGCTGCTGGAGGGTTGGACGCCGAGGGTATCGGTTGCGCCTGAGATGTCTGTCTAGAAGCAACCGCCTCTTTGGCAGCTAGGCTAGGTTTTTTCCGCCTCCGGGTTTTTGGTTTTGAGTTCCCCCCTTGGTTCCCATCCGGTGAGACGGAAAGGGCCTCGATTGGTGTCTCCGGTATAGGCTCGGCTTGGACTGCTATAGAGCTCGAGGCCTGCGTGCTCAAGAAGGCAGGCGTGAGCTGCGTTGGCCTCTGATCAAATGCTAGAGGCGGACGCATCCGCGGTTCAGGGAGAAGGCGGTTTTCAATCCCGTCCAGCCGGGCGTTCAGCATGTTGCCAAATTGCTCTCTACTAACGCGGAGCGCATTCTCCACGATCTGTTTAAAGTCCGGCTCGGTAGATATTGTTGCTTGGCTGCTTTGTATTTCTTGAACTTGCAGGCGCAACTCCGTCAACTGGCTTGTAAGCCGAGCGTTGGCCGCTTCCAGACGGGCAACCTCCTCCGTCACAGTGCGCGATCTGAGCTCAGCAAAGGCGCTACTGATGGTAGCTACCGAGCTCTTGAGTAGCTTTTGGTATGTGCCTTTGAGGTGGCCCGATGTACCCATCACATGCATGACCGCTTTTAGGGCGTCCTCCACATTGGCCTCTATTTCAGTGGCCGGTAGCATTTCATGGCTGCAGCTAGGTAGAGCCCTACTTGCAGCGCAATCCGACCTTTCTTTAGCGGCTACGTCTGCCGAAACTAGAAAAGCGGCCAACGCTTTCTCGGTCTCCGCCTTTCTTACGCGTGCTTTTTCCACGGCGAGTTCCGAGTAGCGTTTGCCGAAGCTTACATATTCGCCCGTGATAGCTGGGCGGCCTCTTCCCCGCTTGGGTGTGGTTTTCAGGAACTTCGTTTTCGATTGTGGAGTTCCGTCACTGCGGGTTCCGCGGTCATTTTCAGAGCCGGAAGTTTCCTCCTCAGCGGCTCTCTTTTCACCCTTCCTCCATAACATAATCCAACCTAAACTAACCCAACTAGTGGGTAATTGTCATTTCCCAACTATTGGGTTGGGAAATGAAATGGTTGCGAACTAATTAATTGCCAAAAGTTATTCGGCCGAATGACACTTCTGCGACACTTTGGTTGGCGATTGACGATTTTCAGTGAAAAGGCAGGATACCCTGTGGTGGGCCTCAGTTCCTTCTTTCCATCAGGTGGGCTGAGAGCTCTGTTGTTAACCTTCGTTACATAAAAAAACTTAGTATTAAATAAATAATAGATTTCGTTGATATTTGTTATAGCAGAGCAATTATTAAATTGATAAAATAGGAGGGTCAGTTTCTGGGAACCTCACTGTTCCTCCTTACAAATTTCACGATCACATTTACTTTCTCAAATACGCGTCTTATCCAATTTAGCCGTTCTAAAAATACTTTCTCCGCACAACAAACTGAAATACACAACTATGCTAAGCCACTGGTCCCACGAAGAGCGAGTTAGCTCGGCTATAATATGAACAAAATCGCTCGGCGTGTAAAGAAAAGAGACACGATGATATTTGTACGTCACCGCTGAGCTAGTTAAGGTGCATGCAGTCCAAAAGAGCATTCTCTGTTCTATCCCCCTACTCTACGAAATTCGATCCTTACACGAAACGTGATTCGTTGATTTCGTAGAGTGGGGGATAGAACAGCGAATGCTCTTTTGGTCTGCATGCACTTTAACTCTATATGAGCGAGTAGCTACAAACATCGCTGTGTTTATTTTCAATCGGCGTCAAAAAAAGGTGGTTCTCAATTCGACTGTTTTTTTTTTTAAATTATATTTGTTACCTCAGAACTTTCGACTGGGTGATCCCATTTTGATGATTCTTTAGTTATTTGAAAGCTGACGCTTATTACCGATTGATAATAAAATAAGTTATTTTGGTCAGATCTGACAATAGCATCCATGAGAACTCATTTTGAATTAAGCATGTGCACGACAAATGGACGAATAACTCAATATCTCGCCAACCGATTTCGATAAATTTTTTTTAACCGACTTCAAAACAAACCGTGATGATGGGATCGTGGAAAAATCGGTTAAAGTAGGCTTTTAATTTTTTTTTTATTTGATGTGTAACGATAGGCAAATCACTGCAGTACGCGCACGTGCACATGATTGGTGCCACGTGCGACAGTATGTCGCTGCGGGATAGATTTCCCGTCTTTAACTAAGTAACTATATGAATAAAAGAAGGACCGATAGTTTATCTCGTTGCGACATATTGTCGCACCAATCATGTGCTAAGCCTACAGGATAGTTATCTTTCAACGGCAGCGATTATCTTTTGTTCGTTTTTATAGCCGCTCTCAGTGGGACGAGGGCCTAAAAGTTGTTTTTGCTAAATCGGTGACGACGTGACAAAATGGATTTAGAGAAGATTTTCAAAAGAAAGTAATTGGAAGAGAGCGAAACGAGACTGCATTAAAAATAATGCAATAGATATCTTGAGCAAAAAGTTCACGGCTTTTTGGCGTCTGTTGTTATTTTTATAGGAGTTTTCGTGACTTTAAAATTGTGTCTGACAACAAAATCGAGATTTGTTTTACAATATCGGGTTTTTTGTAAAAGCTTAGATTAATTTGAGTATTATTGACGATCCTTTCTTGCTGACATCCGTTATTATTATTTTAGTATTATGAATATTTTGAATTTGTTGACATTTTGATATGATATTCCAATGCCAGTTAAATATTTTTTGTATCTTGAAGAAACTGACAGTCACAATATAAAATCCTAGAATGTACCATGTGTAGTTTAAAGTGACTTTGTAATATACAAAGTCACTTTAAACTACACATGGTACATTCTAGGATTTTATATTGTGACTGTCAGTTTCTGTGAGATTTTCAGTGACTTTCAGTGAGATTAATAAATAAAATAAAAATAAAAAATAATAGGCTGAAAACGTATCTGGAAGAAGCTTGTAACTTATCCTTGGGTAGAGTCAGCCAAGAATTATTTTGCACCAATATGCAAGAAGTGGGGTTTTGCACACGCTAAAGTTTACCGCAGCCAAGTGACAGTGACACAATATTAAGCTTAATAAAATACAAGCAAGTATATGTACACACATTTTGCACCTTATATCATAGATATAAAGGATGATTTTTTAGTCACCAAATTTTAGAGAGTTAATTTTGAGGTCATAAAGATGAACTTTTACTATGGGACCGACATCCAATTCGAGAAAAAACCTTAGAATGAATCCCCTAAAGTTTGCCCGGTGAATAAAAAATCAGCCTGCATATGTATGCCCCGCCCCTAGCAATGTACAAGTTGCAGAACCGAACCGAACCGAAGTTTTTTTTATATAAAAGTGTCTGTTTATCCCTGTATCTTTTATCTAAACCCCAGTGGGATTAAGTCGAGAATCCATCGCCGCCGATATGACGTGTGCGGCTAATGTGACAGACAGTTCCATTAGTGGTCGATTACACCACGTGGATATGAGTGAAACATTCACTGGAATGCGCTACGATAGAGCGAAACCCAAATAGAACTACCTACAAACAAATGAAACACGGAAGTTGCACGCCATATAAAACTACCTCTCAAAAACGGCCCTAAAGTTTTGACCGGTGAATAAAAAATCAGCCTGCATATGTATGCCCCGCCCCTAGCAATGTACAAGTTGCAGAACATTCTCAAATTTTCCGAGAATTTTCATGAGAATTTAAGAGTTATGTAGTTCTCATTGATAATGTTTCCATGAGAACTTATAAAAAAGCGCTATGAAGAACATTGTATTTCACAATTCAGTAAGCAAAGCATTAAATGTGTTAGTTTTTAGTAAAACGTCCCACTTTGTCGCTTACCATAAAGACGAGATTTACTTGTATCTTCATATGAATAAACCGACAAAGCGGCTTTATGGCAAACGACAAAGTGGGACGTTTTACTAAACTCACACACAAATATACCTTAAAAGGCATGTGTATACAACGGTTTTGGCATGATTAGATTGTTTGTAAAATTCAAATTGCCGAGAACATTCTCTATAGAAATATCGCAAATTATGAAACTTCTCCTCGGTAGATTGCTACCCGCCCCTTACTAAACAAACTACAGAGAGCAATAAACGCGGACGTATCAAAGCATTCGTGCGACTGACAATTGACGACTATGAATCGCCGGCGATTTTTATCTGTAGGACGCATTGCGATTGTGTTTCGTGATTGCACTTGTTATGCTTACAACAACTTGTGTCGCTAACATGTCCATTTAAGTAATTGATAAAACGAGCGCGATTCGTGCACTTTTCAGTTCGGGGATAAACGCTTTCGTATGGCTACGCAGTTCTACTTGTTTGCTTTTTTCAACGGATTCCTATTACACATACACATTCGATAATTTCGTATATACCTATAAGTAAGAGTCGACTTTACATCATTTTTTGAGAAGTTACCAACAACATGTAAAAATACCTTGTATACAATTACAAAAAAAAATCAAAAACCATAGGAACTTTTTTATTTGTGGCAGGTAAAATTTGTAACGAAAAGTTAACATTGGTAGTACCGATTTTCGTAAATAAATGAGTTTAAATTAGGAACAAAACTCTAGTGGGTCACTATTCTAGTATCCACAGATATTACTCGTAAGAATATCGATATGAAATGTCAAATCAGTGAGTCTTCTTAATATAAACCGCACGACATTCGATCTCGAGTAATATGAGAATAGGGACTTCATTGGACTGTTGTAAAAAAAAACAAGCGACTTAAAAGACGATTTACATACCGCCCTTTTGTTTGTTGAGCATTTTACTGGAATCGCAATATTATAAGCAATTATCCTTTGAAATGACTAATTTAACAAAAAACACTTCTTGAAAGTTTCGTGTCAGCACTCAATTCCTCAACCTTGCTGACTCACACAGGACAACTTGGACATAAAATGTAATTTAGATTCCATTGTGAGTCAGAAACTGAAGTTTTTGTAATACTGTTTTACTTTGGACGCAACATAGGGGTCATTTTTTTAAAGATTAGTCACGGCTGGCGCCAAACTCCGTTACTTTTGTGAGCAATTCAGATTAAGATTGATTATAAACTATTACTCTCATCTATTGTAAATTGTAATGGTAAAACCTGCTTTCGAAATGATGCATGCCTTAGCTTTTGGCATTGATAGCTCTGTCTTAGAGATCGTACTTTCTACCTACCTACTCTAGAATCTACTTTTTTTTAATGAATTAACGGGTTCCGTATTCCTTGAGCCTAGAGGAATACATTATGTGATTGTGAATCACGGGATTTTATAATATCAAATCCCGTGATTGCATAGAAATGTATCCCGGGATTGCTAGCCCTCGTATGGAGCACTTTGGGAATCTATGATTCACATAAACTGCTTTTTAGAAAGATTTGAATAATTTCTAAAAAAACATCAAATTGCTCACCATTTTCGTAATGCTAAGAACAACGAAGTTTTTTAGTGTCTGTTTATCCCTGTATCTTTTATCTAAACCCCGTGGGATTAAGTCGAGAATCCATCGCCGCCGATATGACGTGTGCGGCTAATGTGACAGACAGTTCCATTAGTGGTCGATTACACCACGTGGATGTGAGTGAAACATTCACTGGAAAGCGCTATCATAGAGCGAAACCCAAATAGAACTACCTACAAACAAATGAAACACGGAAGTTGCACGCCATATAAAACTACCTCTCAAAAACGGCCCTGAAATGTTGACAAATGTCACCTCCTCTCCAATACATAATCCACTTAATAAACAAACTCCGTGTAAACTTAAGTAGCCCGTATCCTCAAGCGGGAACCTATAGTAAAAATCCAACCGTCGCCCGTATCCTTAGCGGGGGCTGTTGGATTCAATCACAGTCTAAACAAAAAAAAATGCCCATAATCGCCACGCTGGGCAAGCGGATTGGCGATCGCAGTAATGTGTTCACTATGATGACGCTGCTGCTCATCACGAATCTTCTATCAAAGAATGGTCAGTGACACTGACACTTCAATCCTTTAGTCGGCTTTTACGACACCCGCGAAAAGAGTTAGGGTGGTGATAAATGTATTCTTACACTTCTTTCTGCCATCATTACACGGCCAATACTTAACCACTTTATAACCTGTGAGGCCAGTTTCCATTCAATACTCCGGGGATCCAAATAATAATGCTATTCATGGACTGTCCTGTTAAATATTAAAGAATGCGCTTTCCAGTAGTGTTTAGCGTATGATATCCATGTAACATTGCTGTGTGTGGCGGGTAAACGAGCTTTGATTACGTCCACAATTAGGAGAGCTTTCAGGCGCCGGTTTAAAAGGATTTCGTTATTGCCTATTACAACGAGCTTTTGTCTTCTTCATGTAGACGAAAGAGAAGTTCATCCGTCATCGTCACAGTTGCAAGAAATAGGTCAGCCATACAATAATACATAAAGTTCAAAAGTTGTAGGCCACTTCTTTGCATTCGTGAGTGACCTTTAGGCGTTAGAGAACAATTTCTCAAAACATTTGTACATTCGGATCACGTTTTCGATATCTACTTTAGTACACAAACAATTTATTTCATAAAATACAGTGATGTAAGAACAAATTATCTAGACTAACATTAAATAATAAAATTCTGTTGGGGTGTCGGTGGTTTTCAGTGAATTGTGAAACACGTTGTATATGGACGGATTCGAAGATGTTTAGTATAGGATTCCTGCTTCGTCTTCGTTTTCGATATTGATAAAAATTGGTGTACTGGTAGAATCAATGACGCTGAGCAAGATCCACCACATTTCTCAAAATGTCCCGGAAAGTTTGTATGGAGATTTCCTTTTTTTGTGGTTTCTACAATTTTTTTGTGGCATTTGACATCACGTCACATTTTATTGAATATTTTGTCGTACTGAATGCATGGTTAAAATCTTTCGCGAAGCTCGCGGGCACCTGTAGAATCTTGTCACTTGAAATAATAGAATAACAACGCCAACAAATTAATTAAAATAGCTCAGTTGTTTACTGGCCTAGGATTCAAATTCGTTGACATACAGTCACTTGTATGCTCAACCACAATTAACCCTAGGTCACAGTAGAACTTTGTCAAAATAACATACTAGGAGATACCTTACAATTCCTTACCTACAAGTATAAGCTATAACTTTGACAGTGTTAAGAAGGCCTACGGTTCCAATGAGGGTTTTCGATAATTTTTCTGCCACCAGGCGGCGCTTCGTACGTTCCTGGTCTCGACAACTGTCAGATTCATACTATTCATAGGCACTTGGGCCTAAAATATTGAAATTCTATTTTATTTGGAAGAGAATTGATTTTGTAATGGATTACGACTATTACACGGTCATCGAACTGAAGACGGAGCTATAAAACAGGCACGCAAAGTCACTGGTATTAAAAATAAGTACTTTAACTTTGTTAATTTCATGAGAATTGACTTGGAACTATTTTATTTATTTATTTTAGGTAACAATATGCCTAAAGTAATCGTTTTCAGAATAAATAAACCTATAAATATGTTGAAAATTAAATGCGCGTATTTATTTTGACAGTTCGTTAAACGGTCGGCTCAGTGCTGCCATCTCACCTCCCCATAGCGGCAGAAAAAGTATCAAAAACCCTCATTCGTTGACTTTACAACCATAACGTACATAGGTACTTCTAACGGATGCGAGACAAATCTCAAAGCAACCCAGAAATGCCAGGAACTCTCCTCGATTTGCCTCTCAAATGCAGCACACGACTAATGCGTGATTTATGAGTATTGGCAACACTAGCACGACCGGATACCGAAGAGCGTTTTTGATATAGTTCGAGAAATATAAATTGAACGTTTAGTTTTACTATAATGTAGGTAGAAAGTTAGCAATTTATATTTCACGAACTATACTTGGGAGTGAAGGCAAATAGCATACAAGTGAATCCCTGGATGATGACTGTAGTCAAAATATTTTTTTTAGTACAGATGGTTCCTTTTTTAGGCTCTAGTGCGAGAAGTGTGTCATTTTACGTCAGGTCCAAAACTTCAGAGGGTCATCTGCACTAAAAAAAGTCGTACGAGACACGTGCAAAAACGAAATTCGTAACTCGTGTCGATTTAAAACACTATTTGGGCTCTATTTTTCACTTACGATCAGGTGGAGTGAAGCCACTTTGTTGTGCCAACATTCTAACCAACTCCCTATCGGTCGTGTTTTAAAACATCGCCACTCGTTTCGAACTTCATGTTTTTCGCATTTGTGTCGTAATGTACTAATTTAACATTATGCACAACATAATACACGAAGAAATTATTACTAACATGTAGATTGCAGTAATTTTTGTACAGAACTTATATTTAATAAATTGAAAAGAACTTAAAAGAGTAGGTCATTTGGCAGTACTCAAACGTGACGTAACTTTTGAGTATTTCATATAAAATTCCATAGCGGTGATCGTTTTGATAGTTCAAAAAAGAAGCTGATTTGACTTGCCAGTCATCATGCCTATACTACTAGATTTTTTGAACGACACAATTAATCGAGTAAACTCACAAAATTTTAGTAACTAAAGAACACAAATCAGTAGTTAAACGGTTATAGATGGGCATTTCTTTGAGCGTTTTAACCACCAACATTATTACCTGATTTCCATGGGTATCTCATACATTTTTTGGATATATTGGTAATTGTCAACTACGTCTACCAATATATCCAAAAGTTCTTGCATCTCTCACGGGATTCGTGCGATAAACCTGCCACCGAAGTCACGGCGGTTGAAACGCTCTGAGAAATACCCAGATACTGACAATAAGAACGCAAAGTAGCGGCCAAGTACCGGAAGGCGCAGTGTAGGTACCATCTTCCGGCTGTGCTGTATAACATATACCCAGTCACCATAGTAACTGTAGTTGAAAGCCTTTTTATAGGCTTTAATAGCAATTTGACCGGTAAGTATACAGTTCTGCCAATAAACACGATAGTGATAGCACGCTGGTACGCGGGCGTAAGGTGGGCGGTTATTGATGCCGGCATCGGTGCATTTACCCTAATCGCCCGGCCGAGTTATTGTGGCATTGCTAGATGCCACGGATAGTTAAGCTGTGTTTATTGCAGGTTAAATTATATCTATTTTAAGACTTATGTGATGTAGAAAGTGGAGAAAATAGTTAGGTATACTAGTTATCAATATCATCATCATCATCATCATCATCATCATCATCATCATCATCATTAGCCAAATGACGACCACAGCTGGACATAGGCCTCCCCATATTAGTTATACAAGGATACAACACTATTATTTTCTACCTAAGTAAATATTTATATGAAATTAATGTGTTTTGAACACATCAAAAATTATTTTAAGGAATTCCTCACGCTTAGTAGGCAATATCCAAGTATGAAACCATTATTCAGAGAAACTGATTTTAAACTTAGGTTATGTATATTTTTTCTTCTTTCGAAACCAAAAATACGTAAATTCAAATACGAAGTTAGGTTTCACTCTGGGTAAAAATAATATCTTTACCACTCTATATTATATCTTCATCACTTTTTAGGGTTCCGTAGCCAAAATGGCAAAACGGAACCCTTATAGATTCGTCATGTCCGTCTGTCCGTCTGTCCGTCTGTCCGTCTGTCACAGCTGATTTACTCGGAAACTATGAATGCTACAGTAACGACATTTGGTAAGGATATGTGTTGTATGAACCGCTACAGGATTATGATACTAAATTGTAAAAAAAACCATTGGGGTGGGGGCCCTCCATACATATAACTGAGGGATAGAAAAAAAAAATTAGTTGTATATAAGCGTGTGGGGTATTATTAGAAAGGTCTTTGAAAATGATATGAAGGTTTATAAATCTTATCTTTATTTAAGCAAATCGTTTTCGAGATACCAGCTCTCAAAGTCTGAAAAATGTGTCCCCCCCCTCTATTTTTTAAACTACGCGATATAAAATTCTATAAAAAATATATGTTAAGCACATTAATAAACTCTATCAACGATTTTTGGTTTGATTAAATTATCTCCTATAGTTTTTGAGGTAGGTTGATTTAACTGTATTTTTTAAATAATAAACTGATAATGGTACGGAACCCTTCGCGCGCGAGTCCGACTCACACTTGGCCGGTTTTTCTTTATTTAATGATAAGAGGAAAAACTCGAGTTTGTTATTTATTTAAAAATTAAAATAACGTGATCAACAAATCGCCATGCTAGGCATAGCAATAACTCCACCAATTTCTCAATTGTGATAGCCCCAGCAAGTGGGCGTTTATTTATGCCAGCCGGCCGACGAACGGCACGTTTACCCTAATGCTTGATATTGAGTTGTTGGCATAGTTCAATGGTTGTGAAGTGAGTTTCCTAAAGGGCTTATTTTGTATGGCTTTTCATACAAAATAAGCAAAGTCAAAGTCAAAGTATTCTTTATTCATCTAGGCCCAGCAACGAGCGCTTTTGAATCGTCAAACTAAATAGCAAATGAGAGAAAAAAAAATCTACTTCCGGTTCTAACCCTACACCACCGTTCCTGAGAAGAATCCGGCAAGAAACTCAGCGGGACTTGTTTTTTCCAAATTAGTACATTACGACACAAGTGCGAAAAACATGAAATTCTTTCAATGACTCTTTTTGACTTGTTATGAAAAAAATCGTCCTATACACGTGCAAAAACTTTTTTTTAACTCGGGTGATTGTCGCCCTCGTTTCACTCGGGCTCCAACTTTCACCCTCGCCGAAAAAAAGTTTTCCCGCACTAGTTAGGAAATGTACTATTACTTTCTTTCTTTCTATTACTGCCAGACTTCTATTCTAGAGGTGCAAGTTCGAGATTTTTCCATTTTCTAACGTCGTTCTAATCTTTGTTTATTGAAACCAAAACAAACGGGAAAGCACGAGGCCAGCTGGGATCTATTTCCGTCGGCCTCGGGTCATCGCCCCGGCCTTGCCCGGCCTTGGCCGTTGACACTGGTAACCGTACTTTAGTGTGACGTATATTAAATGTGTTAGTTTTTAGTAAAACGTCCCACTTTTTCGCTTACCATAAAGACGAGATTTCCTTGTATCTTCATATGAATAAACTGACAAAGCGGCTTAACGGCAAACGACAAAGTGGGACGTTTTACTAAACTCACTCACAACCGTACTTTAAGTACGGTTAGCAGTACAGACGGTGGTGACTGCCTGCGGAGCTGGAGGTTCAGGGTTCGGATCCCGGCGAGGGCATATCTTTGCATAATTAGGACGACACCAGACTCGGTCTCGGCCTTGCCCGTTGACACTGCTAAACTGTACTTTAATATACGGCCTCCGAAGCTCAGTGGGTAGTGACTGCCTGCGGAGCTGGAGGTCCCAGGTTTGGATCCCGGTTAGGGCATATCTCTGAGAGATTAGTGACGGCACCAGTGTTGGGTGTAATATTGTATGTACACTCGTACATAATTATATTTGTCAGTGCAAAGTTGCAAACGGAAAGGTCACGAATTTTAAAATAGAGGCCTATTTTAAAAGTCGTGACCTTTCCGTTTGCAACTTGGGTTCTTCAACAAAGTCCATTTTTCATCACACTTGCTGTTTAAGCGCGCGCCATTGCTTGCGCGCGTAGCGGGAGTAATGGAAAAGTGATATTCCCTAGGGAGTAATAGGAATGTCAGTACGTCATTTAATAATAATATGTCTTCAAAATTATTTTTTTGTCGGCAAATGTGATGAAAAACATTGTATGCATCACGGTAGGTAAGCGGAATACTAACTCGAGTCATAAAAACCTCGTTAGTAATTCCGTACTTACCTCCCTTGATGCACAATGTACTATTAAGCACCGTGACAAAGCACCTTTCCGTTTGCATTGACACATGAATACAATTTTAGACCTTATGACTCCACACAGAAGTTAAAAAGTGTACCTATAGATATTTATGCCCTTGACTGTACATTAATTTTGATCGTAAAGAAAGAAAAACCCTTCGATTATTATTAATCAATGTTGTCGATTAATCCATCATTTTCATTGGTGATAAGTTCGTAATGTGGAAAAGTTACCAGTTACATTTTCACTATTAAAATGAGATACACGGTCTACGGGTCTACGGACGTACCGGTTACGAACGCCAACATTTCGCTATTTTGAGTACCAAAAATCTACGACGATCAACAAAAACTATACAAATTATTTGATCCTGAAGCTGAAATCCTTCGCTGGATTCAACAATTAATAGATTAAGTAATTTGTAATCGCTGTTGATGTCCTTAATAGCTAAATAGGTGGAAAAAACGAATGCCACATGGATGGCAACTACCTTAAATATTGTAAATAAGCACACTTTGTGTATGGGAGACTTTCGATTGTTTTTAAAAACAATAAATTCTGCATTTAAGGATTTATGAAAAATCGCTTGCCTCACTCGAACCGGTCAAATGTGACAAAAAATAACGTGCCGTATTTTATTATACGGAACATTGCATATGCCATATACAGGATGATTACGGAATCGTGATCCCAACTGTGAAAAATGTGTTAAGATGGTGTATCTGAACAATGTTTCCCATGGGACCTATATGAACAAACGTACTTTTTTTACGACTAGTTAAGTTCGAGTTCATATTATGATATTCATATTTGTTCCATGGGAAACCTTATTCAGAAAGACCATCTTAACACGTTTTTCACAGTTGTGACCACGACCCTGTAATCACCCTGTATGTATTATATTTCTTGCCCGAAGTTTCGCCATTGACAGGGCCCGTTGCACGAAAAAGGTGGGTCGACTCACCGCGACAATGGCAGGAAATCCGCGGTGTCACTGTAACAAGAAACGCATACATTACAAGGCGGATTTCGCTAAAGGGGTTCAATTCACGCGCTCTGTATACAACGTCCTTCGTGACATACTACATAGGTGACGAGAAATAAAAATACCGTTGTTACAAAAAAATCTGGTAAAAAAGGAATGTTTCCTACAAACTTTCTGGGACATTTTGGGAAATTTGGTGGATCTTGCTCAGTATCATTGTCTCTAGCATTCTACCAATTTTTATCAAGATCGAAGACGTGATTCAAATGTACAAACTTTTTGAGAATTTCTCATTTAAAATAGAATCAAATATAAAAGATTAAAGTAGAATATAACAAAACTACTTAGAAGCATTAAAAAATACTTGGCGTCGCTGAAAAGGCCTAGGCTTTGCTTTAAATCTCTTTTGTTTTTTTTTTATAAAATGCATAATTATTTATTTAAACTTTACTGCACAAAAGAAAATCTTAAAGTACAAAAGGCGAACTTAATGCGAAGGCCATTCTCTACCAGTCAACCTTAAGGCAAAGCAGAGAAGGTACAGGACGGAAAAGACTCGTACATAATAAAATCTTCTATTTTGCTTCGCGGCATGTACCGTACTGAGTATTATGACTATTTTCTGTATTGTACATTTATACGAGTAGGCTAGGTTAAAAAATTAAAAAAACACCTTTAAATTTTGACTCTAACACGTTATTAATAGAGTTGTAGACTATAACGAGAAAATAAACGCCGAGACAGCGTTGCTCAAGTGGAATCCTTTTACTCGCTAACAAGGCAAGATGAAAAATTGCATCAAAACAGACAATGAATAGATTAAAGGCTGGGTCACACCAGATGCGTGTACGTGCACGTGCACGTGCGCGTTGCGTGGCGTGCACGGCACCCATGTCACACCGAGAGCTGCAGAGCTGTGCACGCAACGGTGGCGCACGCTGCAGCACCGCTGTGTCACTAGCCGCCGGGGGGAGGCGGGCGGCGGCCGGGGGTGCTGAGCAGAGGATGAGGTGGTGGGCAGAGGCCGGGGGGAGGCGGGCTGCGGCCGGGGGGTGGTGGGCAGAGGCCGGGGGTGGTGGGCAGAGGCCGGGGGTGGCGGGCAGAGGCCGGGGGTGGTGGGCAGAGGCCGGGGGGAGGCGGGCTGCGGCCGGGGGTGGTGGGCAGAGGCCGGGGGTGGTGGGCAGAGGCCGGGGGTGGTGGGCAGAGGCCGGGGGGAGGCGGGCTGCGGCCGGGGGTGGTGGGCAGAGGCCGGGGGTGGCGGGCAGAGGCCGGGGGTGGTGGGCAGAGGCCGGGGGGAGGCGGGCTGCGGCCGGGGGTGGTGGGCAGCGGCCGGGGGGTGGTGGGCAGAGGCCGGGGGGCCACCCACCACCACACGTCGCCACCCACCACCACCCGTCACCGCCCGCCACCACCCGCCGCCACCCGACGTCTCCACCCACAGCCTCCCCCCACCGCAACCCGTCGCCACCCACCACCACCCGTCACCATTTACCACCACTCGTCGCCTGCCACCACCACCCAACGCCGCCCGCCACCCCCGGTCACCACCCGCCTCCCCCCACCGCAACCCGTCGCCACCTACCACCATCCGCCGCCGCCCGCCACCCCCCGTCCTCCTCCGGCCTCCGCCCCCCGCCGCCCGCCTCCCCTCGCCGCCGCCCGCCGCCACCCGTCGCCATCCGTCGTATTTGGCAATCAATTACAAAACCCATAAATACAAGAGAGCCGCACAGCACCAGCGCAGCACCAAGCAATGCGTGACCCAACATGTTCGGTTCGCCGTCTCATAGGGAACGCCGGTAAATACTACGTCATCACTGCGCTCATCGCAGCGACGTTGCCGCTCCGCTGCACGCAGCACGCAACCGGTTTTGTCTTGACGGAGCTGCGTTACGTGACGTGCACGTGCACGTGCACGCCACGCAAGCGGTGTGCCATCTAATATGACATTTACATAAGCTACAACGCGCACGCCACGCAACGCGCACGTGCACGTGCACGTACACGCATCTGGTGTGACCCAGCCTTAAAGCAGTCTCTAGACGCTAACGTTTCTAGTGACCTAGTGTATTGATTATGTTTAATAATGAGAATGCAGGAACATAATAGTTTTCATCACACTTGCTGTCTAAGCGCGCCATTGCTTGCGCGCGCAGCGGGAGTAATAGAAATGAGAAATTCCCTAAGGAGTAATAGAAATGTCAGTACGTCATTTAATAATATTATGTCTTAAAACTTATTTTTTGGTTGGCAAGTGTGATGAAAAACATTGTATGCATCACGGTCGGTAAGCGGAATACTAACTCGAGTTATAAAAGCCCGACGCCTGACGGCGTCGGGCTTCTAACACTCTCGTTAGTGATTCCGCACTTACCTCCCTTAATGCACAATGTACTATTATTTTAAAAGACTTAAAACAACTAGTCATGTAAATGTGCCTAAGGTATACAATAAGTATAATATTTCGGTTCGTGCAAACGCAGGAATAAATGTAATACTTCTATAAATTTTATATTTCTTTTCGACGATATTAATACTAACTCGAGTTATAAAAGCCCGACGCCTGACGGCGTCGGGCTTCTAACACTCTCGTTAGTGATTCCGCACTTACCTCCCTTAATGCACAATGTACTATTATTTTAAAAGACTTAAAACAACTAGTCATGTAAATGTGCCTAAGGTATACAATAAGTATAATATTTCGGTTCGTGCAAACGCAGGAATAAATCTAATACTTCTATAAATTTTATATTTCTTTTCGACGATATTAGCTTACCATGCGGTCGAATGCTTATTTAGGTACTATGTTATAAAAATCTGTTATTCCTCATTTACATTCTGAATAATTAAATGCTTCATACTGCAACTTTAATGTGCATCGATTGATCGCCGTATGTTCCGGCCTCAGCTTGACCGAGTAAGAGGCTAAGAGTTTTCTTGTCTGTCTTAGATTAAAATACATATAATAATTATATATTTGTTGTGTAGTTTAGACAAAAAATATATGATATTGTCGGTTAATTAATTTCCTATGGAAGCTTTTATCGCCGCTCCACCTATTTATAAATAAGGGTCAATCACTTTTTTATGTCACTCGTTGCCATGGTTACGACATCTTGAATCACCCTTAAAATCACAGTTTAATAGTAGATTGACAAAACTTTGCATTTTTGACAGATACTATCATGATTAAGTAGTGGGTGATCCTTCCAAGGTGGGTCATCCACTAACATGATAGTAGAGCTTGCACGATACTTTCTTCTAACAAACTATTCTACTGTGTGTGATGTGACAGAATATCGACAAAAAAGTGGTTGACCCAGAAACACAAAAGTACCTATTCATGGGGCCCCAGCGCACGCAAATTGTTTGCTGAGATCGCGAAACATCTGGTTGACGTAATTAAAGACCGAAGAGCTGGCGACTTCCTCGCACAACGCATCAGTATTGTACAGCGAGGAAATGCCGCCAGCATCCTCGGTACAATGCCACAAGGGCCAATCTTAGATATAAGTTTGGTTAAGTAGATTAGTTCGATTTAAAATATGTACATAAATTGTACATAAATTTTGAAAAAAAGTCTTATAGTGAAAAAAAATTTAAGACGCTACAATTTTCATGTCTACACACTACACACTGTCACATCTGTTAATTTTGATGTCGAAGTACTATGATCTCATTGACCTCTGACACACTTACATTAACCCAGGTGTAGCAACACAATAAATCTCAGATAATGCTTGTTTTGTAGTGTTAACATAATAAATACTAACCAATTAGAAAGACAGAAACCTACACAAACCACCAAGGCATTTAATACATTCATCTTCTAGAGTATACTACACATTGAATATACCTAAGTGTAGTATCTATGCATGTAACTATCTTGTGTTTAGAATTGGTAGTACGTAGTACATTAAGGCGAAGCCATCCAAACGCTTTCATGGATATATAATTTTCGATTTTTTATACCTGTAAAATTCAAGTAGGTATTGCAATATTTTAGCGACTTTTTCACAAATGCCGGCGAGGTCTTGATTAAATTATAAAGATTCAAAGATTTTTATTTGTCAACATAGGTAAGGAAGGTGACAGTGTAAAGTATAATATTATCCATAATATTCCATAAGTACCTACCTATTACTGACAAGAACTAAGAAACGAATGTCTTTTAGGCATTTACCTATACATGTTCTACATGTTGTCTGTTTCAAGTTTTATCTATATTCTACTTCCAAATGTCTACCTCCAAGCAGAACCTAGCCCATAGAGGGCGGTAGCATTGTCGCGCACAATAATCTGGCAACCGTCCCCGATATAGTTATCATGGTTTCCTTGCATCTACCAACTGTATTTGGCATGTAACGTTCTATTCAGTGGTAATATAAACTAGTTGATGAAATATAAACATTTGAATATTGTTCTAGGGTTGTGCCAAAATGCATTGGACCCAGTTTGCAGTTTCGACATGTCCGGACAGTCTATCAATTCGTGTTTGGTCTATCTCAGTGTTTGTTGGACCTAGA
Source organism: Thaumatotibia leucotreta (assembly GCA_025490895.1). NCBI lineage: Eukaryota > Metazoa > Arthropoda > Insecta > Lepidoptera > Tortricidae > Thaumatotibia > Thaumatotibia leucotreta. The sequence continues at coordinate 8,871 of JALPQI010001569.1, read as the reverse complement.
AAAATTAAAGCTGAGCAACCCTTTGTCAGCCTCCTTAGCCTAGTTGGTAGTGACCCTGCCTACGAAGCTGGAGGTTCTGGGTTCGAATCCCGGCGAGGGCATTATTTGTGTATTTATTTATGACAAATATTTGTTCCTTGGTCATGGCTATCTATGTATTTAAATATCTATTATGTATATCGTCGCCTGGTACCCACATCACAAGCCTGCATTGAGCTTACCGTGGGACTAGGTCGATTTGTGTAAGATGTCCCAAGATATTTTATTATTAATTTATTTAACCTGTAGGTAGAGTCTAGGCCTACCACGATAATCTGTCTTTGTCACTTCAATAACAATGATAATCGGAGTAACAGAGACGGTTGGCGGAAATTTACGAACGTCGAAATAAATTGGACGTAGTTTAGCGAAAAGGATACAACCTTTGAAAATTTGCCACTGAAATAAATGATTTTTCCTTTTGACATACGATTTAAATTGAATTGACAGATTTTTGTAGACCTGATCCTTTTCCATAAACTATGTACAATTATACAAATGTTTATTTTTAAGCAGAACTTGGCCTTAATAGGGAATTCTGGTGACTTACGACCATCCGCCCATAGAGGGCGGTAGCATTGTCGCGAACAATAATCTGGCAACCATTGTCCCCGATATAGTTATCATGGTTTCCTTGCATCTACCAACTGTATTTGGCATGTAACGTTCTATTCAGTGGGAATATCAACTAGTTACTAGACATAAACATTTCAAAATCGTTTTATTTATTTATTTAGACTTTATTGCACAAAATAACAGCTTAATGTACAAAAGGCGAACTTAATGCTATGAGGCATTCTCTACCAGTCAACCTTAAGGCAAAGCAGAAAAGATTGTAGGCGGTGCATTTGGAAACACGTAGTAAGCTATTAATACCTACATACCTATGACATACATACATAAATATATACATACAATATTAATATATATACCTACACATAAATACATATTATATACATATAATATACGACTTGTCAGACAGATATCTAATCATTCTTAGAGCTGCCAGAAAAGAAATCACGCACAGATTTTTTAAAAGCATACTTGCTCGGTGCTTTCCTAATATTAAAAGGTAAACCGTTAACCGTTTTAGGGTTTCGCAGACAAAATTATTTGATGGCGGTTTCGATAGGTTCAGATGGTTTGTCAGTGTTCGGTCTATCTCAGTGTTTTTACTTTTAGTCCTAGCAAGTGAGGGAAATTCGGCAAGCGAATTAAATAAATATCTTGGGACATCTTACACAAATCGACCTAGTCCCACGGTAAGCTCAATTAAGGCTTGTGTTGTGGGTAGCAGGCGACGATATATACAATAGATAGATACATATAGATACCTAAATACATAGACAGCCATGACCAAGAAACAAATATTCGTGATAAATAAATACACAAATAATGCCCTCGCCGGGATTCGAACCCGGAACCTCCAGCTTCGTAGGCAGGGTCACTACCACCTAGGCTACGGAGGCTGACAAATTACATTATTATTAAGTTATAAGCTAAAAGTATTAAGTTTCGAAGCGAGTTCTAAGTTATTATTTATTATCGATCTCTTTACCGTACAGATATATTGGATTGGACACGGTACTTAAAAATAATCCGACATGCACTCTAACACCATAGCAACAGAAGCCAGTGTGTTTAGACAAGACAAGTTGCCAATCGATAACGCTTAATCGTCAATCGTAAGCGAAAGGCAGCTAACTGCCTTTGTCGCACTAATATGAAAGAGTGACGGAGAGGGAAAACTACGCTACGCTACTAAGCGTTAGCGATTGGCAACTTGGGTAAGCATCCTGCTCAGATATTTATGAGCACCCTGACCGTGCAGATATATCTGATGGTGACTGTACTATCTGTGTGTAGTGGATCGATGCCTAATAGTGCATTAAATATGCAGCAGATATTCGCAGCCTTCGCGAAATAGATCGGGATAAAGGAATCGATTGTCATTGTAAGACACTGGTCTCACTGCGAGCTACTAATCTATGAAACATTGGTTATAAACACAAACAAAAGATACGCACTTGCGTGTAAAATATAAGAGACACGGCCAAACTCGCCCGGCGGTGATAGCTGATAGCTGGACGAGTATCGCCGTGTCTCTTTTATTTACACGGGATTGCGTATCTTTTGTTCGTGTTTATAGCCGATAGTTCATAGCTTAGTAGCTCGCGGTGAGACCAGTGCCTATAGCCCATAGTTCATAGCTTAGTAGCTCGCGGTGAGACCAGTGCCTAAAATTATCAAGCTCGAATCAGAAAGGTATTCGAGAGTACTGTTGACACAACAAATGACACAACATTTACCAAGAAAAGAGTTGTTTATAGATGTAGTGAGTGATTAATTAATCTAATGACTGCAAGTCTTTGCACTTAAACTATGAATACATATCTATGAATATATCCTAGATTGACTTATACACTGTTGTGTCAACAGTACTTTCGAATCCCATTTCTAGTCGCGGTTTGATTGCGATCTAGCGGCTACCAAGATACAATAATGCGATTCACTTTAGGACCTAAACTAAATCGCGATGTGTCCGTTTCATAGACTCTCAAAAACGAACAAGCCGAATCTAAACCGAATTGCCCCCTGTTAACCCTGTTTACCTGTCCGTTAAATCATTCGACGAATTATTAATTTTATTCCTCATTCGATTACATGTTCCCATCTCTGGACATAGGTCCAGAAATGCGGATATCATAGATGCGGTTGGTAATAGTCCCATCTATGATATCCGCATCTGCGGCCCCAGCACATCTTGTCTTTGTCAACTACTCGCATCAGCCCTGTTGCGGTTACGTCTCTTTTTGATCGTATGGATTTAAAAGAGACAAAGTAGCTGTGAGTGTCTGTCAAACACAAGATGTGCTACACCTGGCAACAGTTTGTTTAAAAGTCGCTAAATTAAAATTTTGTATATGCTCTCGAAATTTGTCGCCATTTATCCGCGAGGATTACACAAGAAATAAAACTATGAAAACGGGTAAACTCGCGTATATTAATTAAATTTAACTTCATCACGACGTTTCGAACACTTTACAGGGTTCGTGGTCTGCGGGCGACAGAACAGATGAAGTTAAATTTAATTTATATACGCGAGTTTATCCGTTTTCATAGTTTTATTTCAAGGTATTTATGTTTATCTTATCACTGTTATCAAACTGTATAATCAACACCCTTTCTTCGTCCACCCTTTTTTCTAACATCTAATTTTCACCTTACCCTTTTAGAATTCCTCATTCCGTGTTCTACATAAATTACATAATACATATATTCAACAAGCGTGCCAGTTCTTTTCATTTCTCGCCGCTGGTGCAATACAACGGAATACTATTAATATTTTCTATGAACACGACATAAATATGCTAATCTGATTGGCTACCAGCCTACACTTTGAATCTACCTCGATAGTCGTAATTCGTGAATCTCGAGCATCTTATTCTTTCACCCTAATGAAGGCGTAATTGGAGTGACAGAGACACATACCCGGATTTCGAAGTTCACGGCAGGCAGAAGTCAAGTGTGAAATAAAATACCCCGACCCTTTCCAACCCAATGACCCCGAGACTATAGTTCATCAGTCTTATAATCGTACATTTCGGGTATCTATCTCTTTCACCCCAATGAAAACATAATTGGAGCGATAGAGAAATGTCCACAATTTACGGTTCTCAATTTATTTCTCGAGGTATGCTTTCAGAAGTAAAGTGTGAACCCTTCCCGCTAACAGTCTTTTAGAATAAGCTACAAAAGAAAATGTCAAGTAATGCGAAGTTGTACAACAAAAGGTACGCACGTGCCGTGGGCATATTTTACCAAAGAATTATGACAAAGAATCACATTCGAAATGGAATATTTACCTTAATCTTTGCATGCTAAGGTGCACGTTTCAATGGGCGAGCATTTCCGAAAAACAGCGTCGCCGTAGAGCAGGGTTGCCTCTTTCTCGGATAAAATACTTACCTAGTATTTTTAAGCATGATCGGCGTTTTGCTATTATAATATCGCTTACAGTTTATAAGTTTGATTCGAGTTTTCATTGAAATTTAGTGCTTAATTAGCGCTTAACTGCCGTAGCAAACCAGACTAAAATTAAGGTTTTTTTTTTACGCTAATTGGGTGTCCCTAAAAGTAAAATACTGGCGTTTGATAACTCTAGGTTAAAGATCAAGATTATCGTTCAGCAAAATACAGGGTGTTCGTTTCGATTTGCAATAAATTAGACAGGTTACTTGGGCCATTAATAGAAGTTGTCTGGTATATCGGCTTTTGGAAAATTCGATAAAAATATTTTTTTTTTTGTTTTCATACATAATAAATGAAATGGTAAGTGTGAGAGAACCTTAAGAATAAAATAAAAGTTAATCTCAGGTGACTGACGGCACATGTTAAAATAAGTATAACATTAGAATGTAATAAAGGTTGCAATACACATGTTCAGTGATTAAACTTATTTTTTTAATAACTCAATAACGGTAGGAGTTAAAGCACTAGTTTCTTAGAGAAATTAATTATATATGACCTAAATAAGCTTCCTTTAAAGTTATAGCATATGAAGAAAAACACGCTGTATAGTGCAAGGTTTATGTAATATTATAGTATGAGCGGCAACCCTAACCTAGAGCCAAAGTTCAAACTAGGACGCAATGTGTGAGATTAAAAACACATTAAGCGATTCCTGTTCTATACCTTCAGATTCAGAGTTCAATTTCGAATACAGGTTATGGATTAGGGTGGGTTTTTACGCGGTCGTGTGTCATATTGGGTGTACAGTCGTAAAAAGTCGTATGTTCATAGAAGATATATGAACGTTGCGTCGTTTTAATCAGAATGGATAGTTGTTTCGTAGCTCAATTTTAAAGGCGCGCGTTCGCTTCCGTCGAACCAGTATAAGCAAAACTCCGATAAAATCGCCGTCACTATTGCTAACAATACTAAATTAATCGTTCAATAAAATATCGCCGTTCAAGCACTGTTTTATTGTTTAAATGGTTTAGAACAATAACCTGGCTTCGAACATGACCGGTATCTACGACAGAATGCCGCCGCGAGATAGGACTGTTCGTCTCTCATCCGGGAAGTACATACTGGACGTCGCATCAATCATGACATGTGCTTAAGCCTACTAACTTGGCACATTGTACGTAGAACCGATGGCAGTTGGGGCGGAGAGGCGCAGCATGGGTAGCCCCCCCATAAGGTGGACTGTCGTAGTGGTCGTAGGAGTCCGCTGGATGCGAAGGTGCCGCAAGACCGGTCATTGTGGCAATCTTTGGGATATATTCAACAGTGGTCGTCTTTAGGCTGATTTGACGACGATAAGTAAGAATACAATTTGTCACCACCCCAACTCTGCCCGCGGGTGTCGTAAGAGCCGTCTAAATGTCACCGACCATTCTTATTAATAGATTGATGATGGGCAGTAGCGTCATCATAGTGGACACATTACTGCTATCGCCAATTCGCTTGGCCAGCGTGGCATTTGCCTCCTAATGCGTCTATACGCATAGTTAATAGGAGAGGCCTACGTCCAGCAGTGGACTGGGATAGACTGATGATGTGATGAAGTCATCGTGTGCTAACTGCTAACCATACTGGTTGAGCTGAGACGATAAGAAACAGTAGAATAGCACCACAGTATTGTTCTCGAGCAGGATTGTTTGGTCGGAAATGCACATCTTGTGCGCGGGTGTTACCCGACGGTTCATTTTTGCATTTTTTGCCGCCGAGGCTGCAAAAAAGTGCAGTTTTTCAACGGCTTTTAGGTAAAATCCGAGAGGTCAGGCCAGGTAGAGTTGGGGATGGTTCACGATGTTACGATACGACTTTATCGTTAAAACATGACGTGTGTGTTAATGTTTAACTTTTAACAGTTTCATCATTGCAAGGCGCTATGTTTTATTTTAGAACAGCAAAATGAACCAACTCATATTCATATCATAACGACTCATGACTTTTACGGATACGAAGGCATATTTTTTCGACAATAGGTATAAAATATTTGTAATAGTGGTCCCAACAATCTTGGAAAAGGAGGGTTATCTAACGCTAGTTTTTTGTGTTCGACTTTTAGTTTTGTAATTAAATTCGCTAAGTAATTCATAAGTAAGCTCATTTCTCTGTTCCGATTCAGTGCTCACATCAAACAATAGTACATTACTATAGAGGACGGGAAACGAAGGCTTACAGGCCAAGTAGATATATCTGGCCGAAGGAACTGAGGCCAGATAGTGATACGCGGCCTGTAACCCTGTTTCTCGCCGAGATTTGTATAGTGCTTTTCTCAAACTTGCCATGAAATAAAACGAACTGATTTCGCCGAACCATACTACTTAATTTGTAAATATACCAATAGTACAGTATCGTAAAACATTTAAAAAAAAACATTCGCGCCTAACTTTTTTTTTAATCTGTTTGAGGTCTCCTTTTACCTGTTGGTATAAACATTAGTTCTAAGGTTATTTTTTTTTCTGTGGCTGAATGTCAAAACCTAGTGTCACAATTTGATGTTTCAAAACAAAAGACAGTTTGTTTGCTGTCCTAGGTGTGAAATAAATACATGAAATCTCTTTGCATATCATCTTAGCACATGACACCGGATACATAGTATTTCCGGGTTTAATTTAACGTAAGTAGGGGAAGTATGTCCAAAATGACACATAGTTTTGTTTTTGTGTCATAACTTTTTTCCTGGTATTTCACAGCACTGCCATAGTTTATATCAATAATATTTGGTCCTTCAGTTATCGAAACACATACACACTTCTATCAAAATATCAACCAAAAAATATTAAAAAAATAAATAGCGGAGACTAGTCAAAATTCATTTTGTCCATATGCATCGGACAAAATGACATATTGCTAATGGACTAAATGACACATTACAAAATTATTGCTATAATTCGCGAAACATCTATTTCTTCTTGGATTGCTGGTGCATGAAATGTGAACCCAAATTGATCACTTTACACACGACAATCGGTCTTCTCCGGGCTAAGAGTGTGAATGAAGGTTGTTACAAGATTATACAAGTGCAGTTTTCTTAATCGCTGTAAGAAACATTAGGAAAATTGTCTTTATCATTAATATCTTCAAACGAGTTCAGTGTCCTTGCATTCTTATTTTACCGGGAGAGCTTTAAGAGGATTTCAGTTTCGTTTTAAAGTGCGCCAAATTCAAAATAACCCGCATGTGTCGTTTTGTACGTATGTGTCATTTTGGACGTATTTCCCCTAACATCAACATTTCGTAGCAAGTTTGAGAAAAATTAATTTAAAATAAAGTCACTTGTCAACGGATGATTATTCTCTGTCAATGTCAGAATGAATTAAAACGATTCAATACACAAATCTGATCTGATAGTTCTAGCAGATAAATTGTAATTAACGCTCGAGCGATGTCGGCAGAATACTTATTCCATAGCATAATTTTGGCAATTAAGTTCAAATGGGCGGAAATCAAAAAGGTTTATCGACAAATCCTCCCCTAATCAGTGCCATTGTAAAAGTTCTGAGTAATCGTTGAGTTTTACCCTAGAGTAGGTCAGTAGGTACTAGGTACCACATTCATAATTATTAATTTATTATAATGCAATACAGCGTGTACGTAGTAAGTAATTATTTATTGCATCAGTAAGAAATTGACAAAAAATAAGCTAAACACAAGATACAGGTTACAACAGGCGATCTTAACGCTAAACAGCGATATCTTCTAGACAACCGGTATTTTGATATTAACTCAAACAGCTGGGGTAAATAAGGAAGACCCTACTTTAAATCATTTTTCCAATTCCAACTTATTTATTTCCAATTTCCATACATATTCATTCTCAAAGTTAAAAATTAAAAAGCGACTACAACCGATTTCTCAAAGATTCCATCATCAGACCCTGACTGGGTACCAACCAACAGTAAAGTTATTAAAAATTAAATTTTGTGTAACAAATGAATGTCCTATAAGTTACCCACTAGAAATTAGAAGTCGCTGCACCAATATTACTGCTCTATGTATTTTCGGGTTAATTAAATCTTAACTTAATGTCAATTCAATGTAACAATGTTCAAATTTCAAACAGATAAAAGTGCAACATAGAACCTTGTAATATTGGGACAGCGAAGTGACATCGATGGCCGATGGAGCAGACGAGTCTTGGAGTGGAGACCGCGAACGACTCTCCCGGTGGGCCGCCCTCCCGCCAGATGGACCGACGATCTAAAGAAAGTGGCGGGAAGCGATTGGATGTGGAGAGCTGAGGACCGAGTATGGTGGCGCGAATTGGGGAAGGCCTATGTCCAGCAGTGGACGACTATGGGCTGGTGATGATGATGATGATGTGACATCACTATTCGAAAATAGTCCTTGCACATCCAAAAACAGACCCGGAATCCGTCCAAAGCCGAAAACCAGTTTATCACCAAACAAATGTGTACCGTGTATAAATAAGATTGACTAAAATGTTGTTGTTGACACTGGACCTTGACACAATAATTACAGAGTCAAAGTTCAGCTAAGTAAGTGATTACACTTATGTAATGTTACCGAAGAGAAGCGTGAACCCGTTATCTTGTTTGTACAGTTGCTGTCATAAAGATGTACACAATTCCAGTTGCTCGAAATTACCGCAACGCTTTGACATTTAGTTTAGTGATTATACTGATTATGTGACCTTTTATGTTCCGACCCGATGAAAACTTGGCTACTATAGAACGTATCGAGTTTATATATGTATTATTTGTGACGAAGGTAGACAACTGAGCTCTCAGCTCACCTAATGGAAAGCAGGAACTGAGGCCCATGGTCATAGTGGTCATACAATCGTCTATGTGT